>JAULAV010001928.1:0-12002 GCA_030789695.1 Scilla litardierei | reverse complement strand
AAGATTTATTAGAAGATAAAACCTAATCTAAACTACCCTAAGCTTCACAAGAGAAAGGGGCAAAAAGCCCTAAAAACTGAAGAAGAACCCCCTCCAAGTCGTGCCCCAACTTCTATTTATAAACCCCCCAAAAAACCTTAACAGTTCGGGTCCAGAACTGTCAAAAAAGGCCCACCCGATCGGGTGGAAACTCACCCGATCGGGTGGAATAAACAGAGAGCTCAGATTCGCAGAAACAGATCTCACCCGGTCAGTTGACAAGTCAACCGATCGGGTGAAATGAAATTCCAGACTGCAGCCAGTTTCAGCACATAGCTGCGCTTAGAAAATTCCAGAAAAATCTAGAAACATCGGATTTGGGCATGCGACCTATCGTTGGAAAGCTAACGACGATGCCGACGCTAGAAAAATAAGAGATCACCCAAAATCCTTCTGGAATGATAGCAGATCTTCAATGAATGAGCAGCGGTGCGCGAAAGCGGAAGAAAAGGCCACCCGATCGGTTGAAACATCAACCGATCGGGTGAGCCGCTTGTTGCTTTGGCCGTCGGGCTTCGGGAGCTTCAACCGGTCGCTGAGGAGAACGGGTGGCATGACCGGGTCGTCGTTTGGGAAACTTCAGCTTCAGATGAACCGATCGGGTGAGATATCACCCGATCGGTTGGAATTAACCTCCAACTTCCCGAGAACTCTGTTGGGATGAACCGGTCGGCGAACCGGTCGGTTGACTTTTCACTTTGCTCCAACTTCAGTCCGGGTCATGCACGCGTGCATCACCCGATCGGTTGGCTGTGTCCAACCGATCGGGTGGGGGCTGAAAAGTGGCAATCTTGGTCGTTTGACCCCCTGGATCACGCGTGACCCCTCCCGTTGCTCCAGGGACTCATGATATCATCGTTTTATGTCCCAAATGCTGTAAATTCCTGCAAAACACGGAAAACACGGAAAAGTGAAAGAAAACAAGAAAACACGCGAAAACGAATAAAAGACGGCGGTAAAATACGGAAAAAACACGGAAGAAAACGTGCGTAAATATATGAAATATAAACGCACGTCACGAGTGATTCATATAATCAATATCAATGTCCACGTGTTAAGGAGAAGAATTCTAAAATACAATGTTTTGATAGAAGTGTAGTGGTAGTCGACTATTTTGTGGAAGTAGTCGGCTATCATCACATATTCAACTATTGAACCTGCAAAAGTAAATATGAAGAAGCATTACACACAAATAATTCTTATGACTAACATTTACAAAATTACAATGTTCAAAAGATTGATATTACCAATATTGCTACAAATATCATAACAAATTAAACATATATATATATATATATATATATATATATATATATATATATATATATATATATATATATATATATATATGAGGAATATGGAGGTGTGCTGACAGCGCACGAAATTTTTCCTACGCTGTAAGCGATTTGGGGGGTAAAAACAATTTTTTTAAATTTTTTTATAGTAGTTAGATATACTTGTTAACTATCTACCCACAAAATTTCAGGTCAAACCAACACCATTTGAGCCTCCGTTCATCGATTTCCAAAACGTTGCGCAAAACTGTCCAAAATTCTGGACAGTTATGCGCAACGTTTTGGAAATCGATGAACGGAGACTCAAACGGTGTTGGATTGACCTGAAAATTCGTGGGTAGCTAGTTAACAAGTATATCTAACTACTGCAAAAAAATTTTTAAAAAAATATTTTTAGAGGGCCGAAATCGCTGACAGCGCAGGAAAAATTTCATGCGCTGTTATCACACCTCCATATTCCTATATAAATATATATATATATATATATATTACAATTCACGAAGTTTGTCCTACGTGGCAGTTTTGTCCCAGTCATATTTTTAGTTGCTGACTGGGACGCCACGTGGGGGTTGGGTGTGGTTCTGGACTTAGGTTTGGGATGGATTTTTGGTGATTTTTTTGCGTTTTAGTCCCTGCTTTTTCTCTTTTTGCCCCTGACCCTCCTCACACACACACCCACACTTTGTTTCACTTTGGTGACCACTTCTCTCCGCATTTGCCCCCGGGCGACGACTGCCTCCGTGCCCTTCGGGCACGGGTTATGACTAGTATATATATGTATATATATACATATATATGTATATGTATATGTATATGTATATATATGTATATGTATATGTATATGTGGGCAGCTAAATAAGAGTACATGAGTTTTAAATTAGGTAGGTGGGCAGCTAAATAAATTAAAATCAAGCTAAACTGCTAATTTCATCCTATTTTTATTATTTAAAAAATTGTTATGAATCAACTACTGAGGGGAGAGCCCTCAGGTTTATATTTATAGCCAAAGGGGAGAATACAAGTGGGCTTATACAGATATGGGCCCAAACACTTGGGTTGGCCCAATAACTAATCCAACCCAGTAAATACCCATTCACAACACTCCCCCTTATCCAGCCATAGTTGTGGACCCTGCTCATGAATACTTCAGGATTCTGAGCCTGCATGGGTCTCACATGGGGTGGATACTTCAGGATCCTGAGTTGGTGAGATTTGCCTCATTAAAACCTTTGGATATGGAAAACCCAGTGGGAAAAACCATAGTTTGTTATGAATGAGGGAGGCCTTTGGCCTCCCCTCCTTCATTACCCATTCATTAGGCCCCCATTACTTAGAGTAATGGGGACCCTTGGTCTCCTAGAGGCTTTTGGCCTCCCCAATATGAGATATATAAATAGAGCACCATGGCTCTTAGCTATGGTGACTCATTTCTTAGCAATGAAATTCTCTCTCTCTCTCTCTTGAGTTTATTATCATACAACACGTTATCAGCACGAGTTCTTCCTTGAGCAAGAATCCAAGCCTAAAATCCCCACCAAATTTATCACCTACGCGCAAGGAATCTTTGGTTGCTGCGGCGATTCGTTGGAGCGTTGCGGCATTCTCGACATTTTCGGGAGCTCGGATTTTTATTTCTACGGTTCTCTTCTACGATCGACCCTAGATCATTGATCTAGAGGTAAAAATTCTTATCCCATAGATTAGATTTTGGATCATATTCTATTTTTGTTGATTGTATTACTCAAATCAACATATCAAAAAAAAATTTAGAATAAATTTAAAAAAAAATAAAAATAAAAACCCCTTCTGCTGGGTGGGTGAACACTTTAGTGACGTAAAAACTTTGCACATGCAGATGTAGTAGTTTTTTTTAATCTATTAGCTCTCACACTCTTGCTCTATCTCTCACATGCGTGTGTGCTCTCTCTATGCGGATGTGTTTGGGGAAGAGGTTGGTAGGGTGTGGGTGTATTGGCACGCATGCATGTGCATGACATGGAAGTCTCATGGTAGTAGACATCATATATGAAAAAAGTTAGGCATATTTTCTTACTGAGTTAATTTCCTTAACCAGCAGTCCAAAAGTAAATGGCAGATTAACCTTATGTATGGCCACCAGGAATTGTCATTTAATATCTTCAAGCTTTTGCAGTAAAAGAAAATCATCCCATTTGGGATTGTAATTAGCACCGTTTACTTATTTACAAGAAAATTGCATATGGCTGACTAGGTAAGTAAATCTACTCACTAGTCGTTCAAACATTCATAGTGGTTGAAACACATGCATTATCCTAATGTTTATGTTTTGGGTTGAAACACATACATTAATTTTATTTAATTAAAATTGATTATTTTGTTGTTGGGCCTGCAGCCCATTTGTGCCTACCAATAACTTAATAAATTAATTGGGCCTGCAGCCCCAATTACTTAACGTTTATTATTATTGCCCACTAAATAATGGTCTGAAGCCAATTAGTTAAAGGGACTCTCCTCTATGTCAAATCACAATTAATTCATATAATCCATGTTGACATATTTAATTTAACATCGCTTTTGCAAATTATTATCTATGGTTTACTAGGATTCTATTTTTCAAAATATAACTATCTTAAAGATCCTGAGACCGCTCTGCCGTTAGTCAACTAACCTAACGGTGTATGACGTTTCCACGTGGTCTACGAGATAATTATATTTTCTAGTTTCCTTTACCATATGTTTTGCTTTAGATATATGCGTGGTTGTTTATTTTTATGCCCGTAGCATATTTAGAACTGCGTGGATGTTTAAATCAGTAAAAATGTGTTTTTCGGGATCGGCCATTGTATACCTATTTACTTTCCTTGCACTTTTATTTTCTTTTGAGAGAATTTGTAAGTGAGGAAATTTGTATTTAAAAGCCAATGCTCGATGCAACAGCACATAGAATTGATGAAAACTCCTTCAATGGATCATGATGTCGGTCAATGTGCTTGGCTAAGTTTGCTGGACCAACCTAGCTTGACTGGGTAACAAGTGGTCCTGGCTTAGTCAATTCCCTGGCCGCGTCCGCTGGACCGCAAGGAGTCGATTCATGACTGTGTAAGCCAAAGCTCAGTGCAACAACATATGAAGACGAAGATAATGGGACCCACTTTGGGTTTCCGAAGTTGTATTTTTTTTTTCCTTTTATGGACTGTAAACGAACTTTGGACTGTTTATTTTTGGGTATCTGGCCGATCCCCGCATTTTTACTTGTTTATTTCTTTATGCATGAATTTTGAATTTTAATTAATTCATGCTCATTTTAAAATACGTAGATAAATGGCAAAATTGGCAAGCGTCGATTTCGAGGTCCTCGATTCTGCAAGGACAAATTACCTGAGTTGGCGAGTGGACCTGAAGTTCCACTTGCGTTCAATGGCCCTCCTTGGGTCCATTTTGGCTCCTTCCTCGGCCCCAGCAGCGGCCGAAGCTTCTGCTACAGCTAGCAGCAGCCCCACAACCACTGTATCCGATGTAGATAAGGCGAAAGCCATAATCTACATTAGGAAGCATATAGATCGGACCTTAAAGGCCGAATACTTAACGGTTGAGGACCCGAAGGACCTGTGGACAGCACTGGAAGCACGGTATAAACATCAAATTGATGTTATATTACCCCGTGCCAGTTATGAGTGGGAAAACCTCAGACTTCAGGACTATAAGTCCGTCGCTGAGTATAATTCTTCACTTCATAACATCACCTCACGCCTGAAGTTGTGCGGTGAAGAAGTGACAGAACAGCGCATGTTGGAAAAGACATTTACCTCGTTTCACGAGATAGATGCAATCCTCATGCAGCAGTATTGTGAACGCAATTTCACGAAATTTTCCGATTTGATCTCATGCCTACTTAGGGCAGAGCAGAATCGAGACTTACTGCTTGCAACTCATAACTTACGTCCAGCTGGCACTGCCCCTATCCCTGAAGCCCACCACGTTTCTCCCCAGAAGTGGAAAAACACGAGGAAGGCTAAAAACACTAAAGGGAAAGCTATAATGAAGCAACCAAGAGTTGCAGCTCCCCAGACAAACAAAAACAATAAGGGAAAAAGAAATTTTACTTGGAAGCGAAAGAACACCGAGCAAGTGTCACTTCCAAAGAAGAACTGGGAGGATAAATGCCATAGATGCGGCATGACTGGCCATTGGTCCAGAAACTGCCGCACTCCTCGCCACCTCCAGGATCTATATCAGGCGAGCCAGAAGTCTCTACCTGAAACAAACTTGGCGGCTGTTCAGCCGCCAACAATGTTTACTGCAAAAGACTTCGAGAACGACGACCTTCTCGATTGAGCACCATCGTTTATCTATGCTTTTTAGAATTAAATGTATCTTCATCTTTTATTTGCATAAGTACGAACTTTTATTTTCGAATGAATGTTTACATTTTCGCTCAAATAAAATTTCGTTTTTGCTTATATAGATGATGTCTGAGTGCCTAGTGGACAGTGCATCAAAGCACACAATCCTTCGCGATCATTGCTATTTTAATAGCATAAATAAATATGACGGTCCTGTTATCACAATTTCAGGACTGTCCCAAATAATCGAAGGATCTGGTGAAGCAATTATATTGCTCCCAAATAACACAAGACTTCAAATAAAAAATGCATTATTCTCTCCTAAATCAAATAGGAATCTCGTAAGTTTCAAGGATTTCCGTTTAAACGGATATCACTTAGAAACCAGAGATGAAAATACGGTTGAATATATGTATGTAACTCGTCAGAAAGATGACCGGAAGATCATCTGCGAACGATTCAAGGGACTCCCGTCGGGTCTCTACCAAACATACATTCAACCAATAGAAGCCAATATGACTGAGCACCAGACGTGCCAATCACTGCCAGAGTTCGAACTCTGGCACAATAGACTTGGTCACCCTGGAACAGCAATGATGCGACGCATCATTTCTGAATCCCGTGGACACAAATTGAAGAACCTGAAGATTCTTCAAAAGGGTGACTTTCCATGTCTCCCTTGTTTCAAGGGAAAACTTATAACGAGACCATCCCTCCTGAAAGTGGGATTAGAGTCTCCTGGCTTCCTTGAGAGAATTCATGGTGACATTTGCGGGCCTATTCACCCCGCAAGTGGCCCATTTCGGTACTTCATGGTACTGATTGATGCATCAACCAAATGGTCTTATGTGTGCCTCTTGTCCACCCGCAACCTAGCTTTTCCAAAGCTATTGGCACAAAAAATAAGGTTGCGTGCTCATTTCCCCGATAACCAAATCAAGAAACTACGTCTTGATAATGCGGGAGAATTTACTTCACAAGTCTTTGAAGACTATTACCGGGCAACGGGTATTGAAGTTGAACATCCTGTAGCACATGTTCACACCCAAAACGGATTAGCTGAGTCCCTTATAAAGAGACTCCAATGGATTGCACGTCCTTTGCTTATGCAATCCCAGTTGCATGTGGATGCTTGGGGGCATGCTATTTTACATGCCGCATCACTTATTAGGATAAGACCCTCTGGAGGTCATACTTTATCCCCGATGCAACTAGCATATGGCGCACCTCCGGATATCTCTCATTTGAGAGTATTTGGTTGTGCGGTATATGTCCCAATAGCACCACCTCAGAGGACCAAAATGGGTCCTCAGCGTCGTCTAGGTATATATATTGGGTTTGATTCGCCCTCTATTATAAGATACCTTGAACCCCTGACGGGTGACGCATTCAAGGCACGTTTTGCTGACTGTGAATTTAATGAGAAAATTTTTCCTAAACTAGGCACACAGTCTAAGAAGCCAGAAGCTTCTGAGACCATTAGTTGGGACCAGAAGTCTTTGTCCCTATATGATCCGCGTACTAACCTGTGTGAAGATGAGATCCTTAAGATCCTTCACATCCAGAATACAGTACATCTTTTGCCGGATAAATTCACGGACAACCAGAAGATTGTCCGTTCACACGTCCCTGCTGCCAATACGCCAGCTAGGATTGACATCCCCATAGATGGATGCAATCCACCGGCAGCAGAATTGGCTTTACCTCAAATGAAAAGAGGACGCCCACCAGGTTCAAAAGATAAAGTTCCTCGAAAGAGGAAGACTCCTGGAGATACTAAGATTATCCCTCCACAGGATGCTGAGCTCAGACCAGCTACTTCTCCCCTCCTGATTTCCCCAGCAGAGGAAACAATAGGAGAAACATCATTAAATTTTGTACGTACTGGAGAAGTACTGGACAGAAATAGCATAGTCGTCGACGACGATTTTGCGTTCGATATTGCCGTTCACGTCACTGAATATGACGATGACGTCGAACCACGATCTCTGGCGGAATGTAAACGCCGAGATGATTGGCCAAAGTGGGACGAGGCAATAAGAGTAGAGCTGGACTCACTCTTGAAACGCAAAGTCTTTGGACCAGTAGTCCAAACACCAGTAGGTGTAAAACCTGTGGGATATAAGTGGGTTTTCATAAGAAAAAGAGATGAAAAAAATGTGATCGTTCGCTATAAGGCACGCCTTGTAGCCCAGGGATTTTCCCAAAGACCGGGGATTGATTACGAAGATACGTATTCCCCGGTCATGGATTCGATCACCTTCCGATTTTTAATCAGCCTAACTTCTCTGGAAAGCCTAGAAATGCAGCTCATGGACGTTGTGACTGCATATCTATATGGCGATATAGATAAAAATATCTATATGAGACTTCCTGATGGGTTTAATCTACCCCCAGAGATGAAAGAGATACCTCGGGACGTATTCTCTGTAAGGCTACATAGATCATTATATGGTCTAAAACAATCGGGCAAGATGTGGTATAACAGACTTAGTGATTTTCTTGCACAGCAAGAATTCACGAATAACGAAGTCTGCCTGTGTATCTTTATCAAAAGAACGGGAACAGGATTTGTCATCATAGCTGTATATGTAGATGACTTAAATCTCATAGGATCTCCTGCAGAGATCAAAGAGATATCTGAAAGCCTTAAACATACTTTTGAAATGAAAGACCTAGGCAAAACAAAGTATTGTCTTGGCTTACAGATAGAACACCTTAGAGGTGGAATCCTATTACACCAATCTAATTATACAAAGAAACTTCTACGCAAGTTTCATATGGATAAATGTCATCCTTTAGGTACTCCTATGGTCGTAAGATCACTAGATGTACATAAGGACCCCTTCCGGCCACTGGAAGAGGGGGAGGAGATACTGGGTCCTGAAGTACCATACCTCAGTGCCATTGGAGCACTTCTATATCTGGCTAACTGTACGCGTCCCGATATAGCGTTTACAGTTAATATACTAGCCAGACACAGTGCTGCGCCCACAAAGCGCCACTGGAACGGAGTAAAGCATCTTCTGCGATACCTTCAGGGTTCCATTGATCTTGGACTTTACTACCAGAGAGGTGCCTCCCCCAAATTGTTTGGTTATGCTGATGCAGGTTATCTCTCTGATCCACACACGGCAAAATCTCAAACAGGTTTTGTATTTACCTACGGATGTACTGCTATCTCTTGGAGATCGGTAAAACAAACCACTACTGCTACATCTTCCAACCATGCAGAGCTCATCGCGGTCCATGAGGCGAGCAGAGAATGTTTTTGGCTACGCTCCGTCGTCCAACACATCCTCCAATCCACTGGCCTGAAGACCGGTGATCTGGAGCCTACTGCCCTATTCGAAGACAACGCCGCATGCATTGCTCAGCTTCAGAAGGGCTACATCAAAGGCGACAGGACAAAACACATTTCTACCAAGTTTTTCTGGACGCACGAGCAGAAGAACGACAAGCAGATTGAAGTTCGACAGATCCAGTCATGCAACAACTTAGCTGATCTTTTTACTAAGGCATTGCCTAAATGTACTTTTGTAAAGCTTGTAAAGAACATTGGTATGCGACAGTTGAAAGACCTGCAAGCCTGAAGCTTGTACGGATCAGGGGGAGTAACATGTGGGTTGCACTCTTTTTCCTTAAGCTGTTGGGTTTTCCCACAGGGTTTTCCACAGCTAAGGTTTTAACGAGGCAAACACACTTACTCTGGATCCAGAAGTATCCACCCCTTGCCTCAGTAGCTGAGACCGAAGTGATGAATGTGTAAGGGGGAGTGTTATGAATGAGGGAGGCCTTTGGCCTCCCCTCCTTCATTACCCATTCATTAGGCCCCCATTACTTAGAGTAATGGGGACCCTTGGTCTCCTAGAGGCTTTTGGCCTCCCCAATATGAGATATATAAATAGAGCACCATGGCTCTTAGCTATGGTGACTCATTTCTTAGCAATGAAATTCTCTCTCTCTCTCTCTTGAGTTTATTATCATACAACATAGTTAAGGAAAAAGAGTGCAAACGCTCTTTAACTCCCCCTGATTTGTACAAGTGACTCTGCTCATGAATACTTCTGGATTCTGAGCGTCACAGAGGGGTGGATACTTCGGGATCCAGAGTTGATTTGATTTGCCTCGTTAAAACCTTTGGCTATGGAAAACCCAGTGGGAAAAACCATAGCTAAGGGAAAAGAGTACAAATTCCCTCAAATCCCCCTGATCTGTAAAAGCTCTTAGGCTTTCAGATCTCTTAGGCTTATCTCATCACTCCTATTCACAATATTCCGAAAATGTACACAGATTACAAATTTTGTCACCATCAAGCAGCTGCTGAATCCAGAAACTCTGGAGAGGTGTGCCAAGTTTCGTCGCCTCTGATGTGGTCTTCAGACTATATGGTCAGCTCCACAGAACCAGCCTCTATCCCAGTCGTCACTGGGATGTGATGTACCACCAGGCGCCCTCAAATACACCATTGGTGTGATTCTGGAATGGTGAGGATCTCGGAATGATAGGATGATGTTGCCTTCATAAGTTGCTTTACAGATCTGCAGGGGATGGCCATCCCACTGTGGGTACCCGCTCTGTGATTTCTCAGCGTAGGGACTGGACCTGAAACCTGCATTTGCATAAACATTGGAGGATGCTACTACATTTTGTAAGTCCAAATATTTCGACCCTTGGAGGAAGCGTAGAAGGCTTAACTCAGGTCTAATGGCCCTTTTTAGGTGCCAACTATCTCTGGCTAATGAGTTTACTGCAATTGCTATACCGGGACACATGCAGTTAGCCAGGAGTGCATGATTGCACTAAGATAAGGGACTTTAGGACCAGTTATATCCTCCCCCTCTTCCAGCGATCGGAAGGGTTCTTTTTTGTTCATCCAGTAAGTGTACCACCGTAGGTGTACTTTGGATGACAATGGTCCTTTGAATATCTCCAACGCACTTCTGGGCGTTTGTAACAGGATTCTATGAGCCGTGACTTTATATTTGCCTAGGTCTTTTTATTTCATGTTTAAAAATCAGGCTTGTACATTTATTTCGGTTTTCTCTTCAGGAGATCCGATGAGGTGTTAGTTGTTTACAACTAAGATCTCTAATCCTGTTCTTTGCACAGATGCAAAGACAACCTTCAGTAGGAATCGTTGACTTGTCAAGTGATTCTCTTGGTTGTACATTTATTTGTTATACTTATATTTCTTCATTTGAATAGACGTCCCGAAGTCTATTCAGGCATTTTAAGGAAATGTGGAAATTATCTTTACAAGATGTCCACAAAAGTATGCCGTCACAACTTCCAATAACGACATATCAAAAATTTTCCTTCGCCAAATCGTAAGGTATTCGCTTTTGATAACTTAGGGAGACTGATGCATCATTTATGAGACATGCTCATTTGAATTTGTTCGATCCCTAGTTTCAGCGAAATTTTCCTTGGGCTATAGGTTGTACCGTATAGCATACGATTTTGTATTTATTTTTCTTATGTTTGCAATACTTTGTTTTATCCACAGGTTTGGCACCTTTTGGTGTCTGGACTTCAGGTCCGAACATTTCACGTTTCATAAGTGAGTCCAGCTCATCTTTTATTGCCACGTTCCACGTTTGGCCAATCTCTGCGTTTGCCTTCTAGCAACGGAGTGTGGAACGATAATTTTCAAACATCATCGCCATTGCGATGTATATGGCAATATAATACGTGAATACATTGTCGACAATTTATGTTCTATCTATCCAACACCTCCCCAGTACGTACAACATTTACTTAATTTCACTTTTTCCCGGCAATTCCTCTGCAGTGGATTCCGGGAAGGGTGATGGTGTGGACAGGAGCTCATTGTCATGTGGTAGTATTGTCTTAAGGTCTCCAGGAGTTTCTGTCCTTGGAGCCTGGTGGTCTGCCTCTTTTCTGTTGAGGATCAGCCACTTCTGCTGCTGGTGGATTGCATCCATTCTCGGGGATGTCAATCCTAGCTGGAGTTTTTGCAGTAGGGATGTGTGATCTGACAATCTTCTGGTTGTCAATAAATGATTCCGGTAATTGGTAGACAGTGTTCTGTATGTGGAGGATCTTCGGGATCTCTTCTACACATTGTATTGTTACCGGATCATGGTGGGTCAAACTTTTTGTATCCCACGTTATAATTTTCTTCGCGCCAGATTTTCTAGTATCTGGGCATAATTTTGGGAAACTTGTCTCATCGAAATCACAGTCTTCAAGATGTGCCTTAAATGCGTCCCCCGTTTGGGGTTCTAGGTATCTTATAAGTGAGGGTGAGTCAAACCCTGCATGGATACCTAGGCGACGTTGACTACCGTTTTGGTCCTCTTTGGTGGTGCAATGGGGATTT
>JAULAV010001927.1:0-50000 GCA_030789695.1 Scilla litardierei | reverse complement strand
ACCTTATTCGTCGTAGAGATCTTCGTGATAGGGTATCTTCTATTAAGCCCTCGGCTCTTATTCTCTTGGAGATGAAACTTAAATCTCATTTGGATTTAAAGAACCCTGTTTTCCCAACATCTTTGCTTTCTTTCTCCAATTTTGACAAATCTCCGGGTGGCCGAATCTTAGTTGGTCTAGACTCTGCTATCTGGAGTGCTACCCTCAAGTCTTCTTCTGATCAACACATCACATTGATGTGTACTAATGCGGGGGGCTTAACTTTGGCTCTAACGGGAATCTATGCCCGTAACACAGTTGGTGAAAGGAAGGTGTTATGGAACCTCTTAAAATCTGATGCGGCGTCTTTGAATTATGGTGCTTGGATGGTTGGCGGGGATTTTAATAGTGTCATTACTTCAGCAGGGAAGATAGGGGGAGAAAAGTGGATGAGAAGCTTCTTCTTGATTTTAATGAATGCATCACTACTTGTCAGCTACAGGAACTCAAGAGCTCTGGTAACAAATTCAGCTGGTGCAATAATCGTGTGGGGAATGGCCGTATCTCAGCCCGCCTGGATCATGTGTTTGTTAATACCGTCTGTCTCAATCTTCTTACAGAATCCTTTACGGAGTACTTGGATCCCTTCACTAGTGACCATTCGCCTATGGTTCTCCGGCTCCACCCACAGGTACTCTCTGACCCCAAACCCTTCAAGTTTTTTAATTATTGGTCCAAATGCCCTGGGATCTCGGAGATTATCGGTGAAAGTTGGCATGGATTTGTTGTGGGTACTCCTATGTATTGTGTGGTCCAGAAACTGAAAAGGTTGAAGCCATTTCTCCGGTCTTGGTCTCATTCTTACAATGCTAGCAAACTTGTGAATGCGGGCCGTGCAAAGCTGGTGGCTATTAGAAATAACCCTCTTCTCCCTACGGATTCCAGACTTCAAGGTCTAGAGCAAGTTGCTATAAAAGAATTAGCTAATGCTATGAATCTTGAGGAGGATATGTATCGCCAGAAAAGTCGGCAAGACTGGATGAGCTTGGGTGATCGTAATGCAAAATTTTTTATAATGCTATGAAGTCAAGAGAAAGCCACAACAATCTTGGACATCTAGTTGATTCTACGGGGAGGCCTAATAGTTCTTATGATGATCTAAAGAGGGATGCTCTTGAATACTATAAGGGTCTTTTTAACCAGAATCACTATGGGAGTTCTTTCCCCCACTCTATCGCCTAAACGTATCCTCACCAAGGATGCTGCGGGCTAGCTTATCAGGAGGATTTCCAACAATGAAATAAAGAATGTGGTCTTCCAGATGGGGCCAGACAAATCGCCTGGTCCTGATGGGTTCAATGGCCATTTTTATCAACATTATTGGCATCTTATTGGAGCTGATGTCTCAGGTGCTGTAAAGTCTTTTTTCTCTTCAGGAAATATTTTGAGGCAAATTAATCATACTCATCTATCTCTTGTGCCTAAGAACTCTAACGCAACTTCTCTTGGCGACTATAGGCCTATCGCCTGTTGCAATTTTTTATACAAAATTATTTGCAACAGGCTTAAGGTGGTCATACATGAGTTAATTTCTCCTAATCAGGCGGCTTTCCTTAAAGGAAGATTATTATCGGATTGTACCTTGATAGCCCATGAGCAGATTAGAGACTTTAGTAATCCTATGGGGGAAGAGCTTGCCTTAAGTTGGATCTGAGGAAGGCGTTTGATAGCGTAAATCGGGATTTTATTCTCTACTTTCTGAGACGAATGGGATTTCCTGAGGTTTTTATTGGGTGGATCAGAGTTTGCATTACTTCTCCCACTTTTTCTGTTATGGTAAAGGGTTCACCGGTGGTGTATTTTGAGGGCAACAGGGGTATTAGGCAAGGTGATCCCCTTTCTCCATACCTGTTCGTTATTGTGATGGAAGCATTCTCTATTTTAATCTCCAAAGCTCTTAATTGTGGCTCTCTGCAGCCTATGCGACGTACCGGATCCATATCACACCTCCTATTTGCTGATGACCTACTAGTTTTCTGCAGAGCAAATTACAAGTCCTTTATAAGTATTAAGACCGTCCTTCAGTCGTTTTATGATTACTCTGGTCTTCATGTGAATTGGGAGAAGAGCTTTGCTTTGTTTAGTAAGGGGACTAAAATAAGTCTGGCCTGGCAGACTTTCTGCGCATCAAAATCTCTACTACTATCTCCACTTACTTGGGGCTACCTTTATCCTCCAAGTATCCTAAGTCCCCGTTGTACAGTAGACTTGTGGATAAATGCAAAAAGCGGCTCATGGGCTGGTCGTCATCTATGTTATCTATTTCTGGGCGGATTGAGCTGGTTAAGACAGTTATTTACGGTATGGTTGCTTTTTGGATGCAAGCGTTCCGTATTCCCTACTCCATCATCCGGACTATTTCTTCTCTCTGAGGCGTTTTATTTTGGGCCCTTCTCGTGCCTGGGCGGGGGAGGATTTGTGTTCCCCCAAGTCTGAGGGGGGGGGGGGGGGTTGGGATCAGGTTACTGGAGGACCTCAATGTAGCCTCAGGGGTAAGGCTGACATGGCGTTTTCTTACTTCTAATAGCCTGTGGGTGAGGCAAATGTGACACAGATATGATGTGCCAGATGGGTTCTTTGCAGCTAGAGGTTTGGTGACCCAGTCGGGAACTTGGAAGCACATGTTGAAATGCAGAAATGTTTCGCAAAAATTAATCAGGAGAGTAGTGAAAGATGGCTGTACAACTCTCTTCTGGCATGACTTCTGGCTAGAGTGTGGGCCTCTCAAAAATTTTGTTGCAATTCCCGAGAACAGCTCCTTGAAGAGGGTTTTGGACTACTGGGTGCAGGGTGATTGGGCGGATGTCCCTGAGCATTCTCAGTTGCGAAATCATCTTGCAAAATCACGGATTACTTCGGGCTCTGACCATTGGATTTGGGCCCCGCGTGTTAACTCTTCCCAGACTTTTTCTAATTCGCATGGGACTGTTTCGTACTCTTTGCCGCTGTCATCTACAGCTCTCGGCCAGTCGGATGTTTTCAGATTTAAAGACGCTTGGGAGGGAGTTCGTATTCGTGGGTCCCCTTTCAGATTTCAGAAATTGGTGTGGTTTCCGGGACATGTTCCCAAGATGTCGCTTTGCCTTCTCAGAGCCTTCAAGGGTAAGCTCCTGACCAGAGATATTATTAGCAGATGGGGTATTAATAGCCCAGTCAACTGCGTTTTATGTGGTGGCGACATCGTGGAAGATCTGGGGCATCTTTTCTTCACTTGCAATTTTTCTAGCTATATCTTAAAGAGGGCTTTGCTAAAGTTGAATATCAAAAATCAAATTGAAACCTCAATTACTGAAGTGGGGGAGTATTTCCTGTTGCACTTTGGAGGGAAGGGTACATTATGCAGATTTGCAAAAACTACCCTCTCTGCTATTGTTTGGCATCTTTGGCGGGAGCGAAATAGCCGTATATTTGAAAATAAATGTAGTAGGAAGACTGACCTGTTTGAGGCGGTAGCAGCTGATATTCGAGTGGCATTAAGAGATCTAGATCCATCTACTTCTGAGGAGTTATCTGTTTTTTCTAATTGGGAGTTCAGAGATTTGGGCTGAATCTACCCATTCTTTATCTGTATAGATAGCATTAGGGTGAGGAATCTTTATTAAAGAGTGATGGCGCTTGTGCCCTATCCTCTTTATACTGATTCCTTATTCCTTCTCTATATAGTGTTGTAATTATTTACTATCTAATAAAGATTTTCTTTCTCTTCAAAAAAAAATATATGTATACATATATATACATATATATAGATATATATATATATATTTTTGGAAAGGTATATATATATATGTATATATATAGGGGCAAATGTGCCTGAGAACGTGCGCAGGTAGAATTACCTGCGCACGCCCCCTCTGTTCGGGGTTTCTAAATATTTTTTTTTAAAAATTTTTTTTGCAGTAGCTAGATATACTTGTTATGAAGCTCCCCACAAAATTTCAGGTCAATCCGACACCGTTTGAGCCTCCGTTCATCGATTTCAAAAACGTTGCGCAAAACTGTCCAGAATTTGGACAGTTTTGCGCAACGTTTTTGAAATCGATGAACGTAGGCTCAAACGGTGTCGGATTGACCTGAAATTTTGTGGGGAGCTTCATAACAAGTATATCTAGCTACTGCAAAAAAAAATTCAAAAAAAAAATATTTACAAACACCGAACAGAGGGGGCGTGCGCAGGTAATTCTACCTGCGCACGTTCTTAGGTACATTTTTTGCATATATATATATATATATATATATATATATATATATATATATATATATATATATATATATATGTATGTATGTATACATGTATACATATATATATGTATACATATATATATGTGTATATATGTATACATGTATACATATCTATACATCTATATGTTGTATACATGTATACATGTATACATGTATACATCTATACATGTATACATCTATGTAATACATGTATACATCTATGTATATATATATGTATACATGTATATATATATAAATGTATACATATATATACATATATATATGTATACATATATATACATATATATATGTATACATATACATATATATATGTATGTATGTATATATAGATGTGTATATGTATATATGTATATATAGATATATATATGTATGTATATATATATATACTAGTCATAACTCGTGCCCTAGGGCATGGTTCAATTAAGATTTTCACCCGCAAAATCTGTTCCCCAGAAAATTATTTTCCCAGCCAAAATGTAAAAAAAACCAACAAATTAGCGTAAAAATATTTAGCAGCACGGGCACCTTCGGCGTGGACGTCGTCGGCGTGGAACAACAAATTCGGCGTGGGCGTCTTCAGCGCATGCACGGTTCAATTAAGATTTCCCCAGCAAAATTTTTATTCCCCAAAAAAATTTTTTCTCCTCCAAAATTTTGGGACATATAATATTCTCTTTCAAAATTTAAAATAACAACAATTAAGTGCAAAAAATTCTAGCGGGCACCTTCGACGGTTTTTTGCGGACAAAAGGAAAAAAGCAAAAAAAAAACGGGGGGGGGGGGGGGCAAAGGTAAAACAACAAATCTGAAATCTTTCATGTAAACATAACAGTTATTGTCATTTCATAATTGTAATGAACTTACATGCTTTAGTAATTGGTTGTTTACTATATGCACACCCCCTATTTTCAACTTGTAAATTATGATTAGTGAGATGAATTTTAAAGAAAATTTTGCATGGCACTGTAAGCAATTGATTTTGAATAGCAAATCTGTAAACTTTCATGTAAATAGAACGTCGATGGTCATTCCATAATTGTAATGAACGTACATGCTCTAGTAATTGGTTGTTTAATATATGCAAACCCCTTATTTTCAACTTGTAACTCCCACCACCCGATATTTTTATGGTATTGAAGGAGATAGATGAATGTGCAAACATACTCAAGAAGAAAGCAACATGTGTCCATCAATTCAAAAAGACCAACAATAACGACACTAACAAAAGCACAAAGAAAATGCCTTGATTGAGATTTTTCACATGCACATTCACTAAATATTTATTCTGCAAGCACAAAAGCTCAATACACTTAAAGTTGAGCAAAATCTGTATTTCTTCCCCCTAGACAAAGCCCGAGACATCGAGCCAACAAACATACTCCTTGATCGCAACTACCGCAGCAAGATCAGTGACATTGGGCTTGCCCGTCTCGTTCATCCGTCATTAGTGACATTGGGCTTGCCCATCTCGTTCATCCGTCATTAGCTGACAATATCACTTAATACCGCATGGTGTCCAAATCCAGGACCTTCTGATAAATCGATCATGAGTACCAGCAGACTGGCATGTTTGGTGTCAAAACCTGTAAGTTGTCAAAAAAATTCATTAAATGATAATGGAAATGTAAACTTATAGCACTTGGATATTTACCTGAGAGAATTTACCTCAAAAACATACTCTTAATTGAGCTTAGCCATTACAGAAAGTTGCAAATTGTGAATCACACATTTCCCAGCTTTTTCCGAATAATAAACTATCCAGTAAGCACACTAAAATCCTACTCTACTTTAAAAAAGATAACATGAATATTGATCATGTTATCTTTTAATGTGCTTCACCTACTGCAAACAGAATAAAAGAATCAAGGATCATGTGCTGCCAGGAAACTAAATTGAAGCAAAAGGAGAACAAAAAAAGTGAACAGAGTAGAATCAAAAAAGAGAAACAAAGTAGAAAGAAGAGAAGAATCAAGCATGGCAGGAGCCAAAAAGAAAACCAAACTTGCTACTGTGGATGTCTATGCCAAAAATATCTGCAGATTCTAATTTACAATTGATATGTACCGTGAAGACAACAATCAACATTGGAACATATGAATTCTTCCTCCTCAAAATCCATCTGATCAAAATCCCCTTTTCCTCTTGTAAAGTTCTCATCTTTGGCTTGTCCGCCTGTCTCTTTCACCTTGATAATCCAGGTTCTGGTGATCAAGTTTTGATCTCATAAGCAGTAAAAAATTAGTGGCTAATGGTTAAATCATATAATGCTAATCTGAACTTTAGCCAACAGAAATTAGACAACAAATTAGCATGCATTAGCTATAGTAACATCATATAAGTGAATTTAATAAGTGAATTTTACTATTAACTTACTGAATTGCCAAATTACTTTCATAAGTGAAATTTAAAAATCATATAAGTGAATCTTCTCTGTTTTAAAAATCATGATTATGCATGTTCTTGAAATGTTAGTTTGAAACAATTTTGCTGAATAAATAACAATAACAACAATAACATTGACAACGATTGCAACTATTTCAATTAAGTTTCTTATCCATTTTTAAAATCATGCTTGTGCATATTCAGAATAGTAAGTCTAAATCAATTTTTCTGCCTAAATAACCAAATGATTATGGTAACATAATGCATATGGGAACATTTATCCAAATGATTTATGACAGGATATAAATACAGGTTCTCATATAAAGGTTTTCATATAAAGTTGATTTATATAGCTACATCACTTGAAATCGTCACTTGGAAATACCTGTTCTTATAAAGTTGATTTATATGACATGATTTATTAACAGGTTCTCATATATGAAATATAGGTTTATTTATATGACAGGATTTTTGTGTTCCATGGCTACTTGATTATTTTTTCAGTTTGGATGTTCAAATAGCTAATACATCAAAGAAAAACATCGTGTATGAGCTTTAACCTCTCAGTTTGTTGTAATTGAGGTTAGAAGCATATAAAAAATCAAAGAAAACATCATGTAGCTCTACAACTGGGATGTTAAAGCTCTTAGGTTTAGAAGCAACTCAATTTCTAAGCATAAGAAAAACATCAAGTAGCTGAAAACATCCTATATAATAAACTTGTTGGTTTCCGCTCCACGGAACCTGTCATTATGTCTACACATCTCACAAATTAGTGATTACTGCAGACGTGGGATGTATTGAATACATGCACTTATCCAACCAGCTATTTATTTGTTCTGTTGGACAACAGATGGTCATCTTACTGCAACTTGTTCAATAATTTGTTTGTTTCATCCTTCCAGGAATCTGAACATCAATAAATTTTAAAGTCTGCCATTGTTGCTAACTATGAATTCAATGGGCTTTGCATCAACAGCACATGAATACATTTGTAGACAGATATTGACTATTGCTGGATGTTATGAATCTCCGGGTACATCAATCTCCAGTTGAAGTTAATGAGCCATTGAACTCTCTTGATGTTTTTTCTGAAGATTTGATGAGGCAATTTCAGAATTTATTATAAAATAGAACAAAAAGAGGTCTGCTACATCTTCCTTCTTATTTCATTTACAGTTTTCTAGTATGCATATTCTTCAGCTTTGGTGCCAACCTCATACATGTTTATTAAAGCACATTTTAGTTGTGTTTCAGAGTGTTTTCTCACTACAAAAGCGTTGACCGTGGACAACCCAGTCAACGTGGTCAAGGGGCCCGCTTGGGTCCCTCGGATGAGTCGAGTTGGTACAGACGAGGCTCGAGTCGGATTTGCAGACGACGTGGAGCGCGTCGGCTGGGTCGAATCGGGGTCCTCGGTCGTTGGTAGGGCGAGGGGAAGCCTCGGCCTGGGTTGAGACGCTCGGCCTCGGTCGGTTGTGCTCGGCCTCGGCGGTCGGACGACGAGGGGAAGCCTCGATCGTCCAGCAGGTTGCGTGGTCGGCGAGGGGCGGAGGGGAAGCCTCGGCCTGTGGATTGGATATCCTCCTGCGTAGACGAGAACACTCGTCAGGGGGGCCGGACCTTGGTTCCGGCCAAAACCCCTCCGATGCCAAAGTCAGACAGTGATCTGAAAGAGGAGGCCCGGCGGAGACGGTACGACTCGAGAGGAGATCGGTACGGCGTCTCACGGCGCGAGCGGGGGAGGAAGGAGGAGAAATGGGGGAACTAGGTCGTTGATGGAGTACCTTAGGCTTTGGATACCTGAGATGCGGTCCCTCGTTCTGTCGTCCTCCTAGCCCTCTTATTAACCTCCCACCGAGTCTGCCCACGACTCACGCCTCACGTCCGCCCTCAATCGTGCCCCCTCAACCCGCCCCTTCGCCGCTTCCTACGCCCCCCTTGGCTCCTCCCCATAACGGCCCTTAAATGATCACGGGTCTGGGGGAGCGGTTATCGCAGGAGTGGGCGAGTGGCCAGCGCGCTATCAGGGCCGGGTCGGATCGATACTTGGGGGTCCCCTATTGGGCCTTGTCGGGCGGGCCGGATAGCGCAGGTGGGCGTCTGATCGGTAGTTGGGTTTCCGGGCTTGTGTCTTTCGGGCTTCGGCCAAATAGGCGTAACAATTGCCCCCATTGGTCGGGTCGATCGGCCTCGGCCGGTTCGGCTCGGCCGATGTGACTTCCGCCGACTTTTACAGGCTCGTCAGTCGATGCCGACTCATTTATTAGTCGTCATCATGCATTGGTCCGTTCGATACTTTTAAGGTGCGGGCTCCGAAGCGTCATCGGTTCTCTGATGCCGCCACGTGTTGCTGTAAGCTGATCCCCACCGCTCGCGGGGTCGTCTTAAGTTGAGAAGCCGAGTGGGTTGTGAGCCGCCATTCCGTCGTTTCCTTCTTTGCGTTGATCCTGATTCTGCCTAAGCTCTACCTTATGTCGTCTTCCTCTGCCACGGGTTCGGGTCGTCCGGAGCGCGACGATGTTCCCGGCCTGGCGGGCAGCCCACTTTCAACGATTCGTCGGCACGGGGGTGAACTTTCAGGGGTGCCCCCAGAGGTCTTGTCGTGGCCTTCGTCGATCTGCGCCACCGCCATCGGGAGCATGCGCTCCGCCTATCTGCTTCCGCCCTACTCGGCTCGTGCCCCTGGGTCCGACGAGCGGATCTGCCTTCCCGGTCCCGACGAGGTTGGAATATACGAGAAGTGCTTCCGCTTTGGGCTTCGTTTCCCGCTCCACCCTTTCATCGTTGAGTTCCTCCAGGCCCACAACGTGTGCCTATGCCAATTCTGCCCCAATGCCATCGGGCTCCTCGTCGGGTTCGTCGTCGTCTGCATGTTGAGGGGAGTGGCGCCCTCTCTTCGTCTCTTCGCCCAGTTCTACCACCTGAGTCACCACCAATCGGGGGCGTGGATTTACATCAGTGCCCGCCCGAAGATGACCCTGGTGTTGGGGTTGCCGAGCTCCCTGAAACGCTGGAAGGGGGAATACGTGTTTGTCACGTTCCCGTCGAGTATACCTTTCCCGGTTCGGTGGGAGTCGGCCGGCGCCGTCATCCTCGATCTGGGTGAGCAGACTGTCGCCAAGCAGCAGACGGTGAAGGACATGCTGGCGATTCCTGCGAGGGAGCGGTCGGTCGACGTCCTCTTTAGTGACCATAACTTGCGTAAGACGGTGTGGCCCTTGGGTAAGCTCTCCGAGTATTCGCCATTCGAGGTTGCCTGGGCTCTGCCTGGTCTCTTATTTCTCCCTTGAGTGCAGGTGGATTCCCTCCCGGTCTTTCTCCCTCCGGCGCTCATGTGCAGGCCCCAGATCCCGATCCACGTAGGAGGGATCATGTGCTGGAGGTCCAGAAGAAGCAGCGGGCCGTGGCCTCGACTGGGGGCTCAAAAAGGAAAAAGGGGCCGTCCCCCTCCGTCCCCTTGTTGGTGTCTTCCAAGAGGTTCTATGAGGGGGTCGAGGAAGTTGATGCCCTGCCGCCCGCGGATCAGCCCCAACCCGTCCCTGTCGAGCTTGCCTGGCCGTGGGTCGGCCCTTCGCCTCTCCCGGACGGCTCTCTCCCTGATGCCTAGGATCGATATATGGGCACGTTCTGCTCCAACCCGGGGGATTTTCTTTCATCGGACGAGGGTCTTCTTCGTCCATGCTTCCCGGTAGGGGAGAAAGAATCGGTGTTTTCGAGCCGCGGAGCCGCCGCGCGAGTGGCCGAGAATAGTTGCCTCCCTCCCGATCAGGCTGCGTTGGACGGAGTTAGAGGTGATTGTCTGGCCACCTTCATGATTCAGGCCGGCCAACAGGTAGAGTGCCTCTGCCCGTCCTTCCTCCAGCTGCTCTCGCTGTCTTACTTTTGTTGCCTTGGTGCAGTTGTCCTCGGTGGGTCTCTCGATGAGGCGTCAGTTTGCGGCGCTTCCCAAAGCCAAGTCCGCTGCCGAGCGAGATCTTGAGGCCCATGGCGAGGAAGGAGAGGCAAGTCAGCTAGAGGAGGTGCGGGACAGGTCTTGGGAGACCCGCGTAGCTGAGCTGTCCTCTGCCTTGGAGGAGGCGGACCGGGAAAGGGCCTTGGCCCTGACTGCGAAGTCAGAGGCCGAGGCACGGGTCGCCGAGCTTTTGAGAGATGTCGGCACGTCTGGGGAAGCCGAAAGGATCCCCGCCTCCGTTGCTGCCCCCGAGGCCCTAGAGCTCCCTGTTCGTCTGGAAGCGGCGGAGGAGCAGGTGAGGGTTCTCCTTGCTCAACTCGGCGAGAGATCCCGGGAGATCGAGAAGGAGAGGGCGGAGCACCGATGCCAGATCGAGACCTTAGAGGCCCGGGTGCGCGGGTTCGAGGAGGTGGATCCGGCCCGGATCGCTCAGGATGACGTGGCCGAGTATGCCACCTCCTTCGTTGAGACCGCCTTGGCGGAGGCGTTCGAGAAAGGTTTCGCCCGGTGTCAGTCCGAGATCCAAAAGAAGTTCCCACTCTCGGGGGTCAACTTCGAGGATCTCCGGGTGTACCCTGACACCGAACGGAAGGTGGGGGATGACCCAAGTGGGCTGCCAGCTGGTGGCCCCACAGGTGCCCCTGGAGATGAATGAGGGAGGGGAATGCCCCTCGACCCCTTCGTGCGTCCGTCTGTACATCATTTTTGTTTATCTGGAAAGGAACGAATTTCAAAATAAATTTATTTCGCAAGAAAAGATACATTTATTGAAAGTATTTGCGTAAATGTTCCGCATTCCATGCGTGAGTGAGAATCCTCCCCTCCATATAGGCTAGACGGTAAGTCGCAGGTCCGAGGACCTCGATGACTATGTAGGGCCCCTCCCATTTAGCCGCGAGCTTCCCCTTGCGAGCGGTATTCGGGTTGAAGCCGGCTTTCCGGAGGACCAGGTCTCCCAGGTGGTAGCTTCGACCCCTGACCCGAGCATTGTAGTATCGGGCCACCTTCTGCTTCTGGCGGATGATGGTGGCCAGGGCTTGTTCCCGTCGTTCGCCGAGGAGCTCCAGGCTGAGCTCCAGACCCTGCGAGTTCATGTCTTCATCAAAGTATTTGAGGCGGAGAGATTCCTCGCCCAACTCAACCGGTACCACTGCTTCGGCCCCATAGGCAAGCATGAACGGGGTCTCGCCGGTGGCCTCCTTGTGGGTCGTCCGGTATGACCAGAGTATCCCGGGGAGCTCTTCCGGCCAGCTTCCTTCGGCGTCCTTCACCTTCTTCCGGAGGGGCTCTATGATACACTTGTTGGCCGCTTCCGCCATCCCGTTGGTCTGGGGGTGTGCTACAGAGGCGAAGAGAAGCTTGATTCCCCATTCCGCGCAGAAGTCTTTGAACCCCGCGGAGTCGAACTGTTTCCCGTTGTCTGTGACGATGGACCGGGGGACTCCGAATCTGGAGATGATGGAAGTCCACACGAAGCTTTTCGCTTTCTTCCATGTGATGGTGGCCAACGGTTCCGCCTCGATCCATTTGGTGAAGTAGTCCACCGCCACTATCAGATACTTCCGCTGCCCCCGGCCCGGTTTAAACGGTCCGAGGATGTCAAGTCCCCATTTCACGAAGGGGACGGGGCTCGAATTTTCGAAAATAACCCACCCGATCGGGTGAGATCTCACCCGATCGGTTCGCCTAACCCTATAAATTCCCACCCCTCACCCGATTTCATTTCATCAGATCCCTTTCTCTCTCCTCCAAACGGTTCATCTCCCATCTCCCTCAAACGACCTTCTCTCTAACTCCCACCACTCCCGATTGCTTTTCCCCACTTCCCCCACCACTCTCCGACATTCCGAATCCTCCATCTACCACACTTCATCCCCAATTCTGCCAAAACCCTAGCCATAACCCAAGATTTTTGAAAATTCTCCTCTTGTTGGATTGAAGTGCCACGGCTTCACATACTCCTCCATTGTACGGCGAAGGACCTTTTGCGAGCAAGAAATCGCCTCTATCTTGGTACACTCGCTCATGAGCTTTACTTTTACGTTGCCCAAGTATTAGCATTTTGCCCCATTGTCGTTGATTGTGTGCATTCATATAATCTTGCATTCTCATTACATCGCCACACAATCATGGCCAAAGACAAAGACAAGGGTAAGTGGATCATGCAGGAAGAGGAGCCGTCTCGCAAGAGACACAAATCCACACGTCCACCACGTGAACGTGCTCCTCCTACTCCTCCATCCCGACCACCATCCCAACCCATCGTTCCTGTGGTGGACCCGGTGATGGGCCCGCATGGGATCCGTTTCATGAGTCTAGCCCATTAAGATTTTTATAATCGACTTAACCAACGATCTCATTTGTCCACTAAGTTTGCCCATATTCAAATCCTAATTGATCTCGGAGTGTTCTCCGGAGTCGAGACTCTATTTGCAAACATAGGATGGCTATGTTTTTTACACTCCCATGCACCGTCATACCCCGCCCTCACACTCAAATTCCTCTCGACTCTCAAAACTGAGGCGGGGTCGATTATCGATTTCTGCTCCGAAACCGAAACCTCCGCACCCATGTGAACACCATCAACAACATTTTCGGTTTTCCCATTCTCGATGACGATATCCGTCCCTATGAATTTCATCACGACTTCGATGTCGATCTTTTCTGTCGACACCTCACCCTTCATGATCATTATCCTCGAGGCAAGGCCAAGGCCTCCTCCATCATCCACCCTGTCTTTCGTCTAGCCCACCGCATCATATCGAGCACTTTCTTCCCCCGGGATGAGTTCGGGACCGTGACCATCCCTGACCTTTTCATCCCTTGGGCTATGATTTTTGATTTCATTCTCGGTGTTGACGGGATCACTTTCGAGGCCCCGCGTGTATGCATTAACGCCGGTGCGTGGCTAATTCAAAAACTCCTTGATATTAGCCGCGCTTGTAAGGGTAAGTATTACTGCAGGGGCCTCATTACTCTCATTGCCTTACACCCCCCGTTCAACATCGTTATCCCACGCGAATTACCGCATGTCACAGGATCTACATATCTAGATCTTGATGTCCTGCGGCACACCAACATGATCCGGCCTCGAGGTATCGATCGGTATGTCTTTTACTATGGCCACCCCCTACCCCATATACCACTCTGCCTAATCCTAGCCGTATGACTATTCATCTTGAGGCAGACTGGTCGTTTCCTCCAGATCCAGAGTTTGTGGGGGGGTTACATCTTCAGTTTCCACTCCCTGACGCACCACGACCACCGTCCCCTGCCGCCCACTTAGACAAGCAGGATATACCTGCATTCAGAGGAGACCCCAGGGCTGGACCTAGTGTCACGAACCTGGCTTCTGCCGCTATTTCTTCTGAGGTACTCACTACGGCCCTCTTAGGCATTACCTCCGGTGCCGGCACGACCACTACCGTCGGCACCACTTCTGATGTTCGTCAGGCCACCTCCGCTCGCCTCGCTCTTGAGGCTGAGCTGGCTGCTCTACGCGCCAGTGCATCCTCTTCTACCTCCTTAGACCCATCCACTTCTTTCTTTTCACACCCACGTTTCCTCGCACTCGAGCGAAACGTGGCTGCCATTCTCCGCCATCTTACACACATCTACGGTCCTCCTCCACCTACTCCAGCACCATCACCTCCTCCATCACCCCCTAGGCAATCATCCCCTCCCATCACCACATCTTCTCCACCCACGACCACTACCGTAGACCCTACACTCCCACCACCCTCATCCATCACCACTGCATATTCGCGCCGCAGGAAATTAGTTGTGCGCTCGAAATCATTACCCACTCCCACCACATTGATCGCCATATCCCTCCCACTTACCATTACCACCGACACTCCACCTATCGTTCACACCACCACCGCACCCATCCATCCACCATCTCCCCCCTCCCCCGCTCTCCATTTCTCTACACACCCATCACCTCTCCCGCCCACACCCCTCCATCCTCTTCCTGAGGAGGATGAGGAGATCACCCCTCCTGCACCATGATTGTTCTTTTTTCTGATTCTCCCCTTGCCATTTATTTCTGCATCACATTGATCATATCATTTTGCTAGCATTTTCATGAACAGCTTGGGGGAAATCGACTTTTTTGCATATTGTCATGTGATGTCGTCATTGTGTGCCTGTTTACATGTGTTCTTTGGATGTGCTTTTCTATCTTTTATTTCTGTGTTTCTTTTTCTTTTTCTTTATTTTTCTATTTCGTTTGTGTGTTTTTCATGTTTTTCAATTTTTTGTTTCGGTGCATACTTCCCAACCATTTTCGTTGCCCTCCTATATTTACTCTTATTGCATTGAGGGCAATGCAAGATTCAGCTTGGGGGAGTCGCACTTTGTGCGTCAGTTTTATCATTTTCACCATTTTTGAGTCGTTTTCATCGTGATTTTCTTTTTCTTCCTTTCTTTTTTATTCTCCCTCTCCTAGAGATGACCCCACATGATGAATTGCCATGGATCTACACACACACACTTAGCTTAGCTACGATAATCACTTTCACTAACCCTAGGAAGCTGAGTCCTATTGCATTTCATGCTTCATGGGTTCACTTTGCTTTTGTGTGAGTTGTTTGTCGTGACTAGCTAATGGTGTGCTTCTACGTTGTGATTTTGTTTTATATGCTTATCCTTGGTTGACCCCTAGACTATCATGCTTCGATTTCGAATATGCGGTATTTTGCCTCACTGTCTGCTTCTCTATGCATGAATAATATATATATATATATATATATATATATATATATATATAATGCTTCAATTCGCATGTGTTGGGACTCTACCAATAGGACTAGGATAACCCATTTTGCTTATGCTCTGATTTGCGAGAAAATTTTTCCTTTGCCCAAGTGTTTAGAATTCGATTTCTTTTTTGTTTTACTTGGTGCAAATCCCCTCATCGTGTACCATTCTCCCACTTGGGAGAGTACACAAGTATATAGCCAAAAATCCAAAAGCCCAAAAAGAAAAAAAGAGAGAAGAAAAATCCAATAAGAAAAGAAAAGAAAAAAAGAAAATATATGTACAGCCAAAAACCAAAAAAATACAAATACCCAAAACCCAAAAAAATTCCCGTTGTGAATACCATTCCTATCCACCGCGAATAATGGGAAGGCGAGAATTTGCACCGAGTGTTCTACTCCACACCTTCTCAACCTCCTTCGTTTTCGAACACACTTGGCATAGGAATTTTCTAGCGATTATCTAGGCAATAGTGTGGTGATCTTCTAGTTCCTAGCAGTGGAGTCCCCGACACATGATACGCTTCGATTCTTACTCTACTCTCATGCATGCTTAAGCTATTATTCACCGCTCATTCAAATTGAATCGATATTTGGGTCATTCCTTGGGTATGTGTATATGGAGCTTTATTACACAATTTAGATAGTGACACCGTCTGCTAGCTCACAACCTCACTCACTCGCGCTTCACCCTGTGGGTCCACGACACTTGTATGGACTCATATTCCTGGGTTTAGTGGTGTGTTTATCGCATGCTTGCTTAGTGTGGCATGATTGATTTCGTTGGCTCTGATGGGCGATCTAGGATTCTGTTTTCTTTATTTATATTTCTTCCTTTCTATTTTTCCCTTTGAGCTCCTACTCTCACTCATTTTCCTCGAGGATGAGGAAGGGTTCAGCTTGGGGAATTTTGACGTGCGTTTATATTTTATATATTCACGCACGTCTTCTTCGTGATTTTCCATTGTTTTCCGGTGTTTTGTATCCATTCTCTTGTGATTTTTAGTTTTCTTTCACTTTCTTTGTGTTTTTGTGCCGTTGCAAGAGATTGACAACGCTTGGGACATATAAACCAGATATCATGAGTCCCCGGAGCAACGGGAGGTCCCACGCGTGATTCTGAGGGCCAAACATCGAAGAATGCCATATATCAGCCATCAACCGATCGGGTGGACAGACCCACCCGATCGGTTCGTGCACGGGTATCCGACCCGGACAAGAGCAGCAGTGAAGAAGAGCCCACCCGATCGATTCAGTGATCGGGTGAAAACGACAGTGCTCTCTGTCTTTTGGAGCTGAAATCCAACCGATCGGGTGACATCTCACCCGATCGGTTCATCTGTAGCCGAATTCTCCCAGCTCACGACCCGACGACATCACCCGATCGGTTCAGCGACCGGGTGATGTATCTGTAAAGCTGAAGACCAAGTCGACATCCGTCTCACCCGATCGGTTGATGCTTCAACCGATCGGGTGGACGCTTATCTATATATATTACCCTAGGTTTTTCCCAGAAAACGATCCCCATTTTTTCAGACTGTCTTTTTGGGATTTTGGCGGCTACAATTTTATTTTGATTTGTAAGTTCTTTGATTGTCTTGCTACTTTAACATTTTGTTCTTAATACTAGTTGCTCCGTATTTCTATTTCTTGATCTTGATTCCAATGGTTAAATTTTGTTGTGTCGCTATTTTTGCAATGAATCATGAGTAGTTCCCCAATCAAGGGCATTGGTGGAAGCCCCTTCGTGGGTTCTCCCTAGAACGACTATAGGATTAGGATTCTGATAGGATCTAGGAATTTGGATGGTTACGCAGGGCATTTTATTGTCATTGGTGGGAGAAAGACCGCCTCTGACCGTTGGGCCAAGGAGAAATAAAATTGGCGTTTGATCCCCTAGCCACAGCTCGCACCCCTAGCGTAGACATTGAATCCTAGCGCGTGGGAATGGCAGGATGAGATGTTGGGAGTAATCGTTGCGAGCTTAGTGCTCCCGGGGTCGGTCGGTGGTAATGGACATGGGAATGCCCACCGTCCGAACCCGGGTAGACCTAGCGTATCATCCTGGGCATCGACCGGAATATCGGGCCCATGGGACACTAAGTATCACTCTTAGAGGTAACGTCTCACCACTAAACCCTAGAATCGATCGTATTCCTAACCGTCGGTCGTAATAGAGAGGACACATGATAGGGTGGAAACCAAAATCCTAGGTTCCCCTTTTATATCTTACATTCTTCATAGCTCATTTCGTGACAACCAACCGATCGACAAGGCTAGCTCACCCACCGGGTGATCCGGTTCCTACTAGTTAACAAGCACAACACACGCCTCCCTAAGTTCGACCCCCAAGCCACACTACAACACCGTGCGCTTGCGGTTACAAATATTTAAATCTGGTATCCCTGATCCTACTGCATATAGTGCCAAATCTAGGGGACGTCGCCTAGTCAAATCTCTGGTCGTGTTCTGTTGGACCGCAAAGATGCGAATTATGATTATGTGAAACCAAATACGTTTAAAATCTTCTTCAAGGTTAGCTGTAGCCCTCCTTGTTTTTGGATTAGGGGACTAAAAGATGCATGTCATGTTTGTTGAGTCTCCTCAAGCTATGACATTGTCTCTTTTAGAGACCGACTCCATCATACATGTGATGTAGTCTGGTATTAACCCAACCCGCTGCGTCGGGTCTCCACGAATATCGGTGTAAGTTAATATTAGACATGAAACAAGGGTTCGACTAGACTAGTCATTATGGTTTGTTGAGTCTCCTCAAAATCATAAGTGACTATGGGTAAAAACCAATAGGGAGTCACATATGATGTGATTGATAATGAGTTTATCTACCAACTGCAGAGTCGATCAGCTTGTTGAGCCTCCTCAAGGTTGTGAAGCTCAGGGTGGTTTGTTTCCTCTCCCATTAAATAACTATATCTGTTCATCTATATGGCTAAAGATGATCGTAGAAATAGTGGGAGTATATAGTTGAATAAAAACCATTTTAACTATATTTAAAAATCATGAACATATGCTAAACTATGGTAATTCTATGTTTTTACTGTGTGGAATCCAAAATCTTAATATCCTTAAAAGAAATAAGTCAAATGGACAAAATGATTAGTTAAGGAATATTTGATAAACCAAACTGTGTTCTCACTGATATTAAAGTGTCCTTCCTAGTACTGAGTTAAGGACAATGATTTCCGTAAGCTCTAAAGTCTAACACAATAAAAGCACGCTACTTAACACTCCCCTCTATGAGCAGGGGCAGCTTGAACATACTGATGTTTAAAGAACGTTTCTCCGTACAACTTGTTAAGTCTTCTCAAGGTTGTACGGAAAACAGGTTCAATCCGCAATGTTCAAAACTTCGATCAAATTGTTTGACTCGAAGATGAGTGTAAGAACAGTGCAAGACCATGTATACAAATTAGATCTTGAGACGAACAACTTGTTGAGTCTCCTCAAGGTTGTAAAGCTTAAGTGTTTGGATGCATGTGATGCTTGCACATCTAATATTTTTGTTAGGACATGAAATGTCTAAATGTGATTTATAAAGGAGAAGAAACTAATGATAATTTATTAAGACAAAATGTTTGATGTATCATGAAAAAAGGCATAGTAGGAGGAACTAAAAATGGGACATGTTTGATATCTAAAATTTCAGAATGATTGTTGTACAAAGAAAAATAGTCTCACATGTTGGCTAATGAAGAAAAGTTGTCTTTAGGCCATATGGGACTTATATCACACTTGGCAAATATCGTTACATTACTTAAAAGAAATGTTTTGATGTGATTATAATGTATACCAATGTTGTATTAAGAGTTAATACATGAATGCGCAAGTGGAGTTACAAAAATATCTATGGCAAATATTGACTAAGCCATACCGAAGAAAATAGACTTGACAAGTTACATAAAGAGGGGTCTCTTGACCTCTCGTATTATGAGTCGAAAGACACTTGTGAGTTTTGTCTTAAAGGTATGATTGTCAAAAACTCCTCCTGTAAGACAGTGGGAGAATGAGTTGGAGAACTCATTGTCTCGTACATATGGATGTATCTGGACCCAAGTCTAAATTAGCCAGGATATGGTATTTTTATCTTATTACTACATGTGTTCTTGATGAAACCCACGTCTAATAAAATAAAGAACAAAATGACAGAATTATTTAAATCACTTCGATCGGATCGAAGAGGTGAATACTTTGCTATGTAATTCTTACGTGATTAAAAGAGAATGAGATTTTCTCTCAGGTCAAGTCTCACAACACAACGGTGTGTTAGAGAGCATGAATCGTACTTTGTTTGACATGATGTGATACAAGGCAAGTGACTCTGAGTTACAATCCTCCATCTGGATTAAGCCACATATTATAATGCTTAGGTTCTTGATAAGGTTTTGTGATGACACTATCAATATGATATTCCTTAAATCAATCGTTAGGAAGTTACATGATTACTCGAGCCTCGTAAGTCGAAGAAGTCGATTAAAACATCATAGTTGATGATGGCCAAGTCAACTTTGGAGTAGGAACTCTGAAAAATAGTTTAATGCGATCCGAAAAAGGTCCTTGCACGTAAATAAGGTATGGACCTTAGAAAACGTGCCCAAAGAAAGTGTTCCCTTTAGCTGCAAGTGAATTTTCAAGACAGACTATTGGTGCAAATGGAAAATAGTGAAGTACAAGTATGTTGGTTGAGAACAGTTATCATCAAAACTCCTATAAATGGATTATGATGAAATTTTCTCGCCAACAGATGTGTACAAATCTGTTCGGATCAAACTCTATGTCAATGCTCATAATGACCAAGAATACTGGAATATGTTAGTTTTTTGAATATGATTTAGAAGAACAAACTTATAAAGTTTTCAAGGTTAGTAGGAGCGAATAAAAGGCATGTGACTGATCAAGGTGTCGGAACATATGTTTAGACAAAGTGGTCAAAGAGTTTGACACTTTATCAGAAATGACTATGAGCCGTGCAGATAACTAGTGACTATTTTGGATTATTCTCGTAGAAGACGATAAACTGGATGAGATCCAGGCAAGACAATTTTTATGGATTCCAATAGACCAAAGAAACAATTAGGACGAGATTCAAATCTGTGATCTGGTAGAAACATAGAACCCCTTAAGTCTATACTGAAGATGGTTTAGCAGATCCACTCACGAAGACTCTACCACATAAAGTCTAGAGAGACTTATGTGTTAATGATGTATGAGATACTGGGATAAATGGGCCTGAGTGCAAGTGGGAGATGTTGAGAGATAGGTATGCCCTCGAGGCAATTCATCCTTGTGTATGTATACAAACAACGTGTTCGTAATAACAGTAAGCTGTTTGGTAAGAATTTACCTAAGTTAATAATAGTGTAGTCTTTATTAGAACTTAAGTATAGTCCTGAAACTTAATGCGAGGTCAAACATTATATCAAGATGGAGATCTCGATTACGGAGATGTGTTTGACCGATTGTAGCATAGGTCTAAAACCGTTCGTGGTCATAGATGATTCGAGAAAAGGATATCGATATATTAGATAGACCATTGTATCTTTGTCTTCACCATAGAGTGGTAATGATGATCTCATGGTCGTCTTACTTGGTGAAGTCGAAGTCGAGACACAGGTGCTCTTTGGAGAATGAGTTCACCGAATGACCCAACGAAAGCTATCAAATGGTTAACATTGACTAATTTGTCAATGATAACTATCGGTGATGATAGGCAAGTTGGTCATCAGACTTGAGGTCATTGTACGAACCGTATGTGAACGGTGTCACTTAGATCTCCAATCTAGCCTCGAGGCAAGCCCCATTGAAAGGTTTTTGTTTGGGTGACACTTGAAGTGTGAGAGGAGTGTAATGACCAAGGTATGATTCGTCTCTCCCGGTCAAGGGGAGTTAGTGTCGCACGTGTTAGTTCGATCTTTAGTAAAAACTCTGGCTAGAGTATGTTGGAAGAAGTCCAACATTATTTACCTTAAAACCAGCTTCGAGTTATTGGGGTTGACAGTTGACCATACCCTAGGCTTGACTAAGCGACATAGTTTTGACGAATGGACTAAAACTGCGGTATTCATCACAGACATAGTCAGGGTGGTCCCGACAATACTCATGTCAATGAGTTAACCACATAATTATGATACCGAAACAGGGACAGCACATGCTGCTCGTGGTCACTGCCGTCTAGGTTTTCGAGCCCCATCTGTAGTAGGATCGGGCTGTAGGGTCTCACACAGAGTGAGACCTTTATCAAGTAATAGGTAGGATTAGGGCAAAAATGCATTTGATGCAAGAAGCATAAAACTGCAAAGAAGTTGCAGTTAGCTTCTGGATTCGGGATAAAATGATCCTGAGTGCAAGTGGGAGATGTTGATGGATGCATGCCCTCAGTTCATTTGTATTTGATGCAAATGAATTTTAATATTAAATAGGAATTTAATGTGTCGCAAATAATTTGCGATATAAGTCTAAATACTTTAGATGTGGGTTTAATTGCATTTGATGCAAAAGTATTTTAATAAGTCGTAAAATGTTTGCAGGCCTATTTGTAAACGCATAGAAAGTTTTTCGGAAAAGTCCCAATCGAAGTATGTAATCAAACGGATCCAAAAGGGCTCAACTTGGAGCAATATGGCTCAAAGTGTGCCATATAATTGTGAGGCCCAAATAAGAATCAAAAGGGGGCTCTAAGGCCCCCCTTCTAAAGGACCGGCCCTTTTAGGCCGGGTCACTTGAGAAAAAAGGGGCGCCCTCCCAGGTGTGCACCTGCGGGCGCATGATAGGCATGCGCCTATGGGCTGTGCCCCACGTGGTGGGCCCCACATGATGGGTTTCAAACCCTCGGCGTACCGTTTTTCCTGACGGCTGAATTTTCAGCGAATTGCTGATTTTAGCCCAACCTTGGACACACATTTAAGGGGTCAAAAAAGTTGAAATTGAGCCCCGTTTGTTTCTATGCGATCACCGTTCAGTGCTCTTAATTTGATATATTCATATCACTTGCGAAGCTCAACGGTGAGGGAGGCAAAATTTGCTAAAAATTGGCCTTTGTGAAAGACAAACTTTAATCAATTTCTCCTCCAAAATCTTTAGTCCCCCATCGGTAATTGAGAAAGAGGATGGATAAGCCGCCTATATAAATAAGGGCCTACACCACTCCTTAAAACTCGTCCCAAGCTCCAGATCTGAGTAGCTCCATTAAACGTGAACAAGCTCAGATCTAAGCTTAAATTTAATATTCCCACTTCTCCATGCTCCTGATCGAGCTCTAGAAAAGATACGAAGGAATTTGGATGGGATCCGAAGTCTTGACAGAGGATCCACTCAAAGTGAAACTTTCTCCGGTGCGTGGTTGGCTCGACGACAAGGGTGTTGCTTGCCTCAGGACGCGGTGCAGTTCGGGAAGCGGTTCGGCCTGGGACGAGGTGCAGCTCAGTATGCTGTTTGGCTTGGGAGAAGCTGCACTGTGCAACTCTTCGGAGTTAAAGAAATGTTGCTAAAAATGAAGCTTCGTATTCTGCGGAAACGAAGTGAACGGTATGTAGTTTATTAACATGTGTTTATAATTGCAAATTGTTAGATAGATCTATCCTTAGGGGTTGGTCAGACCCAACCCCGGGATAGTAGAGATTCTAGCTAGGGTTTGTTCTTTAGGGCTAGACTTAAAATAGTTTTAAGTTTGTTGTTTTTCCGCTGCTTCTATGTTTTTGTCGTCTGTCCAACTTAGGCCGGACGTCGATTTTATGGCCCTAAGGATCCAGAAAACCCATCAGGTCTTCCTATAAGACTAGAATATCCCAGGAAGCTCTTCTGGATATGCAGTAAGAGCTTCTCCGACCTCTTTGTGTAGCTGCTCTAAGATGTATTTGTTGGCAGTTTCTATTAACCCGTTGGTTTGTGGTGAGAAGCAAAAAGCAGTTTGATTTTGCACTCCAAACAAAACTCTTTGAAACATGTGTAATCAAAATGTAGTTCATTATCAGTGACTATGGACCAAGCAATGCTGAAGCGACAAATAATTGATTTCCATACAAAATTCTTGACATTATTCCAAGTGATGATGGCCAAGGGCTCGGCCTCTATCCACTTTGTGACGTAATACACAACTATGATCAAGAACTTCCTCTGTCCACTTTCCAGAGTGAGGGTACAAGGATGTCGAGCCTCCACTTGGCAAAAGTTACATGGCTAATTATCGGAATTAGGCCGGTTGGTGGAGCCGAGCTGAGTTTTGCAAACTTCTGGCACTCTCGACACTTTCGCACATGCTCAGTTGCATCATTAACCATGGTAGGATAGTAATAACCCTTTCTCAAGGACTTTAATGTGATTAATCGTCATTAAAGATTATTTTCGTAGATACCTTCATGGATCTGCTGAATGACATAGTCGGCTTCCTGTGGGCCCACATTTGAGGTAAGAAAGAACATTGAACCTACAACAGCACCTCTTATAGAGCGTTCCATCATGGATCACATATTGGAGGGCCCTTCTTTTCAGCTTCCACACTTCCGCTTGATGAGTTGGTACCTCACACGAGCTAAGGAACTTGATGATGGAATCCATCCAAGTAGGCCTTTGATCGACGCTCATCAGTTCTTTTTCATCTATGCTGGGCATCAAGAGGCTTTCAACAAAAATAGCTCGACCCAGCTCCTTGGGTGAAGATGAAGCCAACTTGGAAAGTGCGTCTGCTCGAGCATTCTCTGCTCTTGGCATATGAAGGACTTCGACATGCCTGAGTTTAGATAGCTCAGTTTTGGTAATTTACAAGTAGTGTTACATCATCTCCTACTGAGTTTCATATTCTCCTTGAAGTTGGTTGATAACGAGCCTGGAATCGCTAAGCAATCAACTAAGTTAGCCGTTGCATAAGATAATCTTAAAACATTAATGGCAACTCCATGCTCTGCCACGTTGTGGTAGTCGGGACTCCACAATGTTCCCATCCGGAGCTTAGATGACTGTTTCAGAGTGTTTTCTCACTACAAAGCGTTGACCGTGGACAACCCGGTCAACGTGGTCAAGGGGCCCGCTTGGGTCCCTCGGGTGAGTCGAGTTGGTGCAGACGAGGCTCGAGTCGGATCTGCAGACGACGTGAAGCGCATCGGCTGGGTCGAATCGGGGTCCTCGGTCGTTGGTAGGGCGAGGGGAAGCCTCGGCCTGGGTTGAGATGCTCGGCCTCGGTCGGTTGTGCTCGGCCTCGGCGGTCGGACGACGAGGGGAAGCCTCAATCGTCCAGCTGGTTGCGTGGTCGGTGAGGGGTGGAGGGGAAGCCTCGGCCCGTGGATTGGATATCCTCCTGCGTAGACGAGAACACTCGTCAGGGGGGCCGGACCTTGGTTCTGGCCAAAACCCCTCCGATGCCTAAGTCAGACAGTGATCTGATAGAGGAGGCCCGACGGAGACGGTACGACTCGAGAGGAGATCGGTACGGCGTCTCACGGCGCGAGTAGGGGAGGAAGGAGGAGAAATGGGGGAACTAGGTCGTTGATGGAGTACCTTAGGTTTTGAATACCTGAGATGCGGTCTCTTGTCCTGTCATCCTCCTAGCCCCTTTATAGACCTCCGCCGTGATTGCCCCCGACCCACGTCGCTCGTCCGCCCTCAATCGTGCCCCCTCAATCCCCCCCCCCCCCGTCGCCGCTCCCTGCGCCATGCCAGCATCTCCCCATAACTGCCATTAAGTGGTAGCGGGATCGAGGGAGCGGTTATCGCAGGAGTGGGTGAGTGACCAGTGTGTTACCGGGGCCGGGTCGGATCGACATTTGGGGGGGTCCCCCATAGGGCCTTATCGAGTGGGCCTGAGAGCGCAGATGGGCTCTTGACCGGCGGTCGGGTTTCTGGGCTTGTGTCTTTCGGGCCTCGGCCAAATAGGCGTAACAATTGCCCCCATCGGTCGGGTCGATCGGCTTCGGCCGGTTCGGCTCGGCCGATGTGACTTTCGTCGACTTTGACAGGCTCGCCAGTCGATGCCGACTCATTTATTAGTCGTCATCATGAGTTGGCCCGTTCGATACTTTTAAGGCGCGGGCTCCGAAGCGCCGTCGGTCCTCTGATGCTGCCACGTGTAGCTGCAAGCTTATCCCCACCGCTCGCGGGGTCGTCTTAGGTTGAGAAGCCGAGGGGTTCGTGAGCCGCCATCCTGTCGTTTTCTTCTTTGTGTTGATCCCTATTCTGCCTGAGCTCTGCCTCATGTCGTCTTCCTCTGCCACGGGTTCGGGTCGGCCGGAGCGCGACGCGGCTCCGGGCCTGGCGGGTAGCCCTCCTTCGGCGATTTGTCGGCACGGGGATGATCTTTCAGGGGTGCCCCAGAGGTCTTGTCGTGGCCTTCGTCGATCTATGCCACTGCCATCGAGAGCATGCGCTCCGCCTACCTTCTTCCGCCTTACTCGGCTCGTGCCCCTGGGGCTGACGAGCGGATCTGCTTTCCTGGCTCCAACGAGGTTGTAATATACGAGAAGTGTTTCCGCTTCGGGCTTCGTTTCCCGCTCCATCCTTTTATCGTTGAATTCCTTCAGGCCCACAACGTGTGCCTGTGTCAATTCTGCCCCAACGCCGTCGGGCTTCTCGTCAGGTTCATTGTTGTCTGCATGCTGAGGGGAGTGGCGCCCTCTCTTCGTCTCTTTGCTCAGTTCTACCGCCTGAGCCACCACCAATCAGGGGCGTGGATTTACATCAGCGCCCGCCCGAAGATGACCCTGGTTCTGGGGTTGCTGAGCTCCCTGAAACGCTGGAAGGGGGAATACGTGTTTGTCACGTTCCCGTTGAGTGTACCCTTCCCGGTTCGGTGGGAGGCGGCCGGTGCAGTCATCCTCGATCTGGGTGAGCCGACGGTCGCCGAGCAGCAGACGGCGAAGGACATGCTGGCGATTCCTGTGAGGGAGCGCTTGATCGACGTCCTCTTTAGTGACCATAACTTGCGTAAGACGGTGTGGCCCCTAGGTAAGCTTCTCCGAGTGTTCGCCATTCGAGGTCGCCCGGGCTCTGCTTGGTCTCTCATTTCTCCTTTGAGTGCAGGTGGATTCCCTCTCGGTCCTTCTCCCGCCAGCGCTCACGTGCAGGTCCCAGATCCGGATCCGCGCAGAAGGGATCATGTGCTGGAGGTCCGGAAGAAGCAGCGGGTCGTGACCATGACCGGAGGCTCAAAAAGGAAGAGGGTGTCATCCCCCTCTATCCCCTTGCTGGGGTCTTCCAAGAGGGTCTGTGAGGGGGTCGAGGGGGTTGATGTCCTGCCGACTGCTGATCAACCTCAACCCGCCCCCGTTGAGGTTGCTTGGCCGTGGGTCGGCCCTTCACCTCTCCTGGACGGTTCTCTCCCCGATGCCTACGATCGGTATCTTGGCGCATTCCGCTCCACTCCTGGCGAGTTCCCTTCGTCAGGGGAGGGTCTTCTTCGTCCACGCTTCCCGGTGGGGGAGAAGGAGTCAGTGTTTTCGAACCGCGGAGCCGCCGCACGAGTGGCCAAGAACTGTAGTCTCCCTCCCTGCTGCTGCCTCCGAGACCTTGGAGCTCTCCGATCGTCTGGAAGCGGCGGAGGAGCAGGCGAGGATCCTCCTTGCTCAACTTGGCGAGAGATCCCGGGAGATCGAGAAGGAGAGGGCGGAGCACCAACGCCAGATCGAGACCTTAGAGGCCTGGATGTGTGGGCTTGAGGAGGTGGATCCGGCCCGGATCGCTCAAGATGCCGTGGCTGAGTATGCCACCTCCTTCGTTGAGACCGCCTTATCGGAGGCGTTCGAGAAGGGCTTCGCCTGGTGTCAGTCCGAGATCCAAAAGAAGTTCACACTCTCGGGGGTCAACTTCGAGGATCTTCGGATGTACCCTGACGTCGAACGTAGTATGGGGGAAGGCCCTAGTGGACTGCCAGCCTGTGGCTCCACCGGCGCCCTTGGAGAAGAATGAGGGAGGGGAATGCCCCTCGGCCTCTTCGTGTGTCTCTCTGTATATCTTTTTGCTTTATCTGGAAAGGAATGAATTCAAAATAAATTTATTTCATAAGAAACGATACATCTATTGAAAGTATTTGCGTAAATGTTCCGTATTCCAGGTGTGAGTGAGAATCCTCCCCTCCATATTGGCTAGTCGGTAGGCTGCGGGTCCGAGGACCTCGATGACTTTGTAGGGCCCCTCCCATCTAGCCGCGAGCTTCCCTTTGCGAGCGGTATCAGAGTTGAAGCCTGCTTTCCGGAGGACCAGGTCTCCAAGGTGGAAGCTTCTTCCCCGTACCCGAGCGTTGTAGTATCGTGCCACCTTCTACTTCTGGCGGATGATGGTGGCCAGTGCCTGCTCCCGTCGCTCGCCGATGAGCTCCAGACTGATCCCCAGACCCTGCGAGTTCCTGTCTTCGTCAAAGTATTTGAGGCGGAGAGATTCTTCGCCCAATTCGACCGGCACCACCGCCTCAGCCCCGTAGGTGAGCATGAACGGGGTCTCGCCAGTGGCCTCCTTGTGGGTCGTCCGGTATGACCAGAGTATCCCGGGGAGCTCCTCCGGCCAGTTCCCTTCGGCGTCTTTCACTTTCTTTTAGAGGGGCTCTATGATGCACTTGTTGGCCGCTTCCGCCATTCCGTTGGTCTGGGGGTGCGCTACAGAAGCGAAGAGAAGCTTGATTCCCCATTCCTCGCAAAAATCTTTGAACCCTGCGGAGTCGAACTGCTTCCCATTGTCTGTGACGATGGCCCGTGGCACTCCGAATCTGGAGATGATGGAATTCCACACGAAGCTTTTGGCTTTCTTCCACGTGATGGTGGCCAACGGTTCGGCCTCGATCCACTTGGTGAAGTAGTCCACCGCCACAATCAGATACTTCCGCTGCCCTCGGCCCGGTTTAAACGGTCCGAGGATGTCGAGCCCCCATTTCGCAAAGGGGATGGGGCTCACGATAGGGATGAGCTCTGACGGGGGAGTCGAGGTGTGGTGGGCATACCTCTGGCATTCTTGGCATTTTTGGACGTAACTTGTTGCGTCTTGGGCCAGGGTCGGCCAGTAGTATCCCTGCCTCAAGATCTTCTGTGCGACCATCTTGCCCCCGTGGTGATTCCCGCAGATCCCTTCGTGAACCTCCCGTAGGACGAAGTCAGCTTCCTGCGGTCTGATGCACTTCAAGTATGGGAGGACATCCGTCTTGGTCCAGCGTCTCCGGTAGAGCGTCCCCTCATGGATCACGTATCAGAGCGCCTTTCTCTCCAGGGTTCGGCGTTCGTCCCCATCTGTCGGCACCTCCCCATGAGTGAGGTACCGGATGATCGGGTCCATCCAGGTGGGTTCCTGGTCGATCGACATCATCTCCTGCTCTTCCGTGCTGGGGGACTGCAGATTCTCCACGTAGATGGTGCGGCCCAGCTCCTTTGGCGAGGACGAGGCTAGCTTCGACAACGCATCTGCCCGTGCATTCTCCGATCGCAGGAGGTGCAAGACTTCCACGTTCTTGAACTTGGACAACGCTGCTCTGGCGACAGTGAGATACCTCTGCATCGCCTCCTCCCGCACCTCGTAACTCCCCAGGAGTTGGTTGACAATGAGCTTCGAGTCGCTGAGGAGGCGGATGGACTCGGCCCCGAGCTCCAGTGCCAGCCTTAGGCCGTTGATCACCGCTTCGTATTCCGCCACGTTGTTGGTGGCTGGGAACTCGAACCGCAACGCATATTCCACAATGTTCCCTTCCGGAGATCAGATCGCAATCCCTGCCCCGCCTCCTGACTGTGTGGCCGATCCATCCACATGGACGATCCACGCTCCTGGAACTCCTGGCTGGAGGTGGTCAGCCGAAAGAAAGGACAAGGGTCGGGGAATTACCGTTGCTGAGCCTTCTTCCTCCGGGGGCCATTTCCTTCCGTTGTGCACTCAGCGATGAAGTCGGCCAGGGCCTGCCCTTTGATGGCCGTGCGTGGTTTGAATCGGAGGTCGAACTCGCTCAGTTCCACTCCCCAGTTTAGCATCCTCCCCATTCGATCGAATCTCTTGAGGTTCTGCTCCAGTTGCGAGTCGGTCAGGATCAGTATGGTGTGGGCCTGGAAATAGGGTCAGAGCCTTCGTGCTGAGAGAACGAGGGCGTACGTCAGTTTCTCCATGGGCGAGTATCGCACCTCCGCCCCCTTCAAGATCCGGCTCGTGTAGTATACCGGCCACTGCACCCCTCCGTCTTCCCGGATCAGCACCGAACTCACAGCTTCCTCCGCGCACGCCAGGTAAAGGCTCAGCGACTCCCCTTCCCGTGGCTTGGACAGGAGGGGCGGGCTGCGGAGATACTCTTTGAGATCCGCAAACGCCCTGGAGCAGTCTTCGTCCCATAGTATCGCCTTCCTATTATCTGAAGGTTTCGTGATCGCTTTCCTCAGGACCTTGAAGAAGGGAAGCGATCTTTCCGCTGATTTGGAAAGGAATCGCCCCAGGGCTGCGATGCGCCCATTCAGCCTCTGTAGCTCTTTGATCGTCGTCGGCTCTCGCATGTTGATCAGCGCCTCGATCTTGTCAGGATTAGCTTCAATGCCACGGTTAGTTATCATAAACCCCAAGAATTTGCCAGATCTTTCCCCGAACGTGCACTTCGCGGGGTTGAGTCGAATGTGGTGTCGCCGCAACCGCTCGAAGGTCGCCCGCAGGTCGGCGATGTGGTCTTCCGGTCGTCTTGACTTGACAAGCATGTCGTCGACGTAGACATCTAGGTTCCTCCCGATCTGGGAGCTAAAAACCTTGTTGACCATTCTCTGGTAGGTGGCCCCTGTGTTCTTCAAGCCAAAGGGCATCTTCTTGTAGCAGTAAGTTCCCCGGTCCGTCGTGAAGGCTGTCATTTCTTCGTCCCGGGGGTCCATCTGGACTTGATTGTACCCCGAGTAGGCGTCCATGAAGCTAAGCATCTCGTACCCCGAGGCGTTGTCCACCAGGTGGTCGATGCGCGACAGGGGGTAGCTGTCCTTGGGACAAGCCTTGTTGAGGTCACTGAAGTCCACGCACATTCGCCATTTCCCGTTGGGCTTCCTGACCATCACCACGTTCGATAGCCATTCCGGGTACCAGACCTCTCGTATGAAGCCGGCGTCAAGGAGACGCTCCACTTCCTCGGAGGCCGCCTTCATCTTCTCGCCGCCCAGGTTCCGCTTCTTCTGCCTGACCGGCTTGAAGTTGGGGTCGGCGTTGATCTGGTGGACGATCACCTGGGGGTCTATGCCGGGCATGTCCTCCGGTGACCAAGCAAAGATGTCTAGGTTCGCCTCCAGGCATTCGATCAGTTGATCCCTCAGGTCCTGGCTTAGCCCTCTCCCGATCGAGACGAACCGGCCCTCGACGTCCGTGACCGGGATCTGCTCTTGCTCCTCCGCGGGGGCGGGCCTCGGCCCGCTCCTTAAGTCGAGCGCGGCCATCCGGTCGGCTAGACGATCTTCGGGGCCTTCCTCCGCCAGTTGATAGCAGGTACTCGGTCTCCCCGCGTCGCCTTCGACTTGCCCCATCCCCCCGGGCATTCGGAACTTGATAGTCTGGTGGAGGGTCGAGACTACCGCACCGACGGCGTTGAGTAGGGGTCGGCTGATGATCCCATTGTATTCCGACCCGATCCCCAATACGATGAATTCCACCGCCAGGGTCACCGAGTCTGGTGCGTCTCCGAGCGTCACCGGGAGATGGATCGTGCTGATGATGGGGGTGGAGTGACCCGTGAATCCTACCACGGGACCCGAGCGAGGTCGTAAGTCTTCTTTCCGCCGCCCCATCTTTTCCAGGGTTGACATGAAGAGGACGTCGCAGGAGCTGCCGGTGTCGACAAGCAGTCGCCGTACCATGGTAGTGTCTATGATCACCGACACCACCAAAGCTACGTCCGAGCTGCGCGCCGTTACAGATGCACTCGGTCTCCCGACCGGTGGGGACGGGGAGGGTCTCCCGGCCCTTTCCTCACGATCCTCCTCGCGTCGGGCCCGTGCCCATTCTTGCCAACGATGGCGGGCCCTGTCGCTTCGCGTCAGGGCCTTGCTCTCCTTTCGCCGAGACGGGTGAGGTTGCGTCATTGCAGGTGTGGTTTGTTTCTTCGTGGGACAGTTCGTTCCCACAGACGGTGCCAGATGTTTCAGAGTGTTTTCTCACTACAAAGCGTTGACCGTGGACAACCCGGTCAACGTGGTCAAGGGGCCCGCTTGGGTCCCTCGGGTGAGTCGAGTTGGTGCAGACGAGGCTCGAGTCGGATCTGCAGACGACGTGAAGCGCATCGGCTGGGTCGAATCGGGGTCCTCGGTCGTTGGTAGGGCAAGGGGAAGCCTCGGCCTGGGTTGAGATGCTCGGCCTCGGTCGGTTGTGCTCGGCCTCGGCAGTCGGACGACGAGGGGAAGCCTCAATCGTCCAGCTGGTTGTGTGGTCGGCGAGGGGCGGATGGGAAGCCTTGGCCCGTGGATTGGATATCCTCCTGCGTAGACGAGAACACTCGTCAGGGGCGCCGGACCTTGGTTCCGGCCAAAACCCCTCTGATGCCTAAGTCAGACAGTGATCTGATAGAGGAGGCCCGGCGGAGACGGTACGACTCGAGAGGAGATCGGTACGGCGTCTCACGGCGCGAGCGGGGGAGGAAGGAGGAGAAATGGGGGAACTAGGTTGTTGATGGAGTACCTTAGGTTTTGAATACCTGAGATGCGGTCTCTTGTCCTGTCGTCCTCCTAGCCCCTTTATAGACCTCCGCCGTGATTGCCCCCGACCCACGTCGCTCGTCTGCCCTCAATCGTGCCCCCTCAATCACCCCCCCCGTCGCCGCTCCCTGCGCCATGCCAGCATCTCCCCATAACTGCCATTAAGTGGTAGCGGAATCGAGGGAGCGGTTATCGCAGGAGTGGGTGAGTGACCAGTGTGTTACCGGGGCCGGGTCGGATCGACATTTGGGGGGGTCCCCCATAGGGCCTTATCGAGGGGGCCTGAGTGCGCAGATGGGCTCTTGACCGGCGGTCGGGTTTCTGGGCTCGTGTCTTTCGGGCCTCGGCCAAATAGGTGTAACAATGACTATGCCAGTTCGAGTACCTAACTTGGTCACCAATCCATCTATGTGGATGACCCAGAAGTCATCCTCTAAGGAGATGTTAAATAGATTGTTGATAACAAAAGGGGTTGAAGGAAAGGCTAATATCGAACCGATGGTTGCTTCCTTTGTGAAAGGTGGATCGTCTATCGTACACTTAGCGATGAAGTTTGCCAAATCTTGTCCTTTGATAGCTGGCGTTGGCTTGTATTGAATGTCGAAATCGCTCAGCTCGACCCCCCCAGTTTAGCATCCTTCCTGATCGTTCTAGTCTCCTGAGGTTCTGTTCGAGGTGAGAGTTGGTCAGGACCGGATTGTGTGCGCCTAAAAGTAGGGTCGAAGTTGTCTGGTAGAAATGATGAGGGAGTAGGCTAGCTTCTCTATCGGATTGTATCGTAGTTCAGCTTCTCAAAGGATCTGGCTTATGTAGTAGACTGGCCGGTGTACTCCCGCTTCTTCCTTGACCAATGCCGAGCTTACTGCCTCTTAGATAGTAGCCGGATAGATGCTTAGTGGATCTCCTTATTTATACTTCGTTAGTAGTGGAGGGATAGAGAGATAGTCCTCCAGCTCAGTGAAGGCTCGAGCACAGTTTTCATCCCACTCTATAGCCTTCCTTTCACATACAAGCCTAGCAAGAGCCTTCCTCAACATTCTAAAGAATGGGAGGAATCTTTCTGCTGATTTGGCTCGAAAGCGTCCAAGGGCAGTGATATGACTGTTCAGCCTTTGCAACTACTTGATAGTTTTCAACTCCTTCATGTTAATCAACGCCTCAATCTTATCAGGGTTGACTTCAAAGCCTGATTTGTGATCATGAAGCCCAAAAATTTCCCAGATCGGACTCCAAATGTACACTCGGTAGGATTGAGTCAGATATTGTGCTTCCTGTTTTCCTCAAAGGTTTCTGTAAGTTCGGTGATATGATCTATCGATTTTTTGGATTTGACGAGCATGTCATCAACATACACTTTTAGGTTTCTCCTGATTTGAGAACTGAAGACTTTATTAACCATCATCTGATAGGTTGTCCCAGCATTCTTCTGATCGAAGGGCATCTTTTTGTTAAAAATAGTCCATCGATCAGTGATGAACGATGTCTTCTCTTTGTCCTTAGGAGCCATCTGGATTTGGTTATAACCAGAGTAAGTATCCATGAAACTAAGTAGTTCATACCCTGAGGCATTGTCCATGAGGTGATCAATACGAGGTAGAGGATATATATCTTTAGAGCATGCTTTGTTGATGTTAGTGAAGTCTACACACATATGTAATTTACCGTTCGCTTTCTTTACCATCATAACATTGGCCAGCCAGTTGGATACCAAACTTCTTTGCTGAAGGTGACCTCCAATCAACGATCTACATCTTCCACGTCTGCCATCATCTTCTCGTTTCACATGCTTCTTTTCTTTTGTTTGATTGGCTTGAAGTTTGGATCAACATGAAATTCGTGGGGGTACCTGGGGGTCCACACCTGGCATGTCATCTGCTGAACAGGCGAAGACATCTATGTTGGCCTTCAGGAACTCGATCAGTTTCCCCTTTAGGACGAGATCAAGTCCTGAACCAATAGACACAGTCCTCCCTTCCTTATCCGAGATAGGGACCACCTCAGATTCTTCAACTGGAGCGGGCTGTTGGTTGGTAAGATCCTATCTATTGTAAAGAAGGTTAACCAGATAAGTTTGATCAGTCCCCTGCATCTTGGTGGAGAGGAAGTAGCAGGACCTCGACTGAGATTGGTTGCCCTTCACCCTTCCAACCCCTTGGGGGGTTTGGAATTTGATCATTTTATGACAGGAAGATACCACAACCTCAATCGAATTAAGAAGCTGTTGACCTATGCTCCCATTGTAGGCCAAGCTGATCTTCACCACTATGAACTTCGTCATGTGGGTGATCGACCGTGGGTGCTCCTCAAGGATCACCGTTAAGTTGATCATCCTGTCAATCAGGGCAGCATGTCCTGTAAAAAACCAATGATGGGGCAGGAGCACGTCTCCAAGTCAGTCGTGCTCAACCCTATCTTCTCTAATGTCGACATGAATAGTATGTCACATGATCTGTCAGTGTCGATGAGTAGTCATCGTACCTCGGCCGAACAAATAATGGCACTAATAATAATGGCATCATCATGTAGTAACTCGACTCCCTCCAGATCATCATCTGAGAAACAGATATGCGGAGGAGCATTCCTCGGTCTCTTTTGGCCTACGCGCATGGTCATCACCCTCTGAGCATATAAATTCCGAGCTGAAGCGGATAGTTCACCTGACGCCGGTCCACCAGAATTCATGTAAATGAATCTGATGATGGGTTGGGTGATGATGGACCTTTCAGGCCCTTTGATAGTGGGTTAAGTCATCGTTTGTGTGGATAATGACGTGGATAATGACTCGGGTTTTACAGATGGCACCGGATGTTTCGGGGTGTTTTCTCACCACAAAATTTTATTGAAGGATGGTTCGGATGAAGCCGCTGATGTGGAGGATGTGGAGAGATTTCTGGACGCTGTACAAGCTAACATCAGGCTGATCAGAGCTGAGCTATGGAAGTCGGGTCTGAGCCATCTCCCAGCTATCTGCAACACATGAAGCTCATCAGAGGATCGGATCTGGGTCCCGACCAAATTCCTTTCAATGCTTAAGTCAGTGGCTGACTCAAAGAGGCTCAATGGAACTATGTCCGAACTATTGGGAGGTCGTTCACTAGTTCTCAGGCCAAGCTATTTAGGAAATGTAAAGTAAGTGGATCAGAATTGGAGTATATGAATACCTGAGTGTAGTACCTTAGAGATTCGTCCCGTCTTTCATTTTTCAAGGGACTATTTATAGGTGATAATCCTTTGGGCGACGTTCTAGAGTAACATTCAAGCATTAAAGAAACTTTATTACCTTTGGCATAACATGTCGCTCTTACTGGTGACCAACGGCTAATCATTGAATGTCATCATTGATGGAGAGCCTTATAGTCATCATTGATGGAGGATCCTAACGGTTAGCTTTGTTGGTACTTTAAATGGAGTAAGCATTAGCCTCACGTGAGGGTCACATGGCCGTTGAGCTATGTTCGAGTCTGCAAGTGCACGGTGTCGAGGCTTTGTAATATAGAAAGATGTCGGTCCCACATGAAGGTGATTGGTTAAAGTCTTAGGATTTATTTCAGAGTTGTATGATCTTATCAGCTATGGGCGTAACCAAGAGAGTTGTCACAGTTTTCTTCTCACAAGTAAAATCAATATAATGGAAACTAGGTGTAACGACTGGTTTTCATGTATCTGGATTTATTATAATATAATATATGTCTTGGTGGATTTTCTCCTCATATGTGATTTTCGTCTCCGTAACTTTCATTTTCGATCGTTTCGTCGTGTTTTCTCGTTTCTTCTTTAGGATCGTCGATTTCGGAGCAAGTCATTCATGACGGGCTTCATAACGGTCATATCTTACTATTAGATCAAGCCTAGGAGTCTTAGTAATCGATCCCGGAGCTCCGCGCTCCGTATCGGAACTTTTGGTGCTTATTAGCCGGTGTAAGAAGGGGCATCGACCGACTAGATGACGATCCAGTCGGTCGGCAATCCTTCTTGGACCGACTAGTTGGCTTTCTAAATTTCTCAGGAGTTACTGTTTATCGTTAGTCGGTCTAAGAACGTTGGTTGACCGACTAGGTTGCAAACTAGTCGGTCGGCAATGCTTCTTTAACCGACTAACACATCATCTAAATTTTACTATCAGTACAGTTCATTCTTAGTCGGTCTAAGTTCATCTTTCGACCGACTAGTTGTTAAACTAGTCGGTCAGTAGTTGTTCATCGACCGACTAAATCCAAATCCTATTTTCGTTCAGAAGTTACTGTTTACACTTAGTCGGTCTGCGTTGGTCGACCGACCGACTAGTTGCCAAACTAGTCGGTCAGTGGTTGCTCTTTGACCGACTAGTCTGTGTTAAAACCCTAATTTCTGGGCAGCAGCCAGCCCAACCTATTTATACCCCTCCCAAACGTTTTCTTCTTCCTCCACTCGACCCAAAAACCCTAGTTTCTCCCCCATTGAGCCCCCATCTTCCTCAAACCCTTATTCCTTCATTCCAAGCCCTAAATCCATCATCTAAACCCTCCATCAACTCATTCTACCTCTCATCTTCCCCAAAATCTCATCAAATCCCCAAAATCCCCCAGAAACCCTAGTTTCCCAAACTTCTCCATTGGTTTCCAGATCTGGTTCCTAGGTTCTCCGGAGTGTTTCTTTCGCCTCCTCTCGGTAAGAAATCGATCTCTTGATGTTTTCATAACCTATTGGTATTTTTATGAAACCCTAATGAATGAATGTTGTTTTGATGATTGTTTTCCCCATAACAGTGATTTCCCCGTAGTTTAGCATCCGCGAGACGAACCTTCGTGATCGTCATCCCCGGTGCTAGGCAAGTGAAACTTGCCACTTAGGGTTTAGGCCATGTTTTAGGCCATTTTGCTCGTTGTAGGCGTAAAAGAGGCTAGGCGACGAAATGATACTCGCCTAGGCGCAAGTTTAGGAACTAGCTTGACAACGAAGCTAGATCCGACATATATCATGTTGCAAAATTACCATGTCATGTTTAAATTCCATTAACGGTACGCAAATTAATTGTCATGTCATTGCATTCTTTAAGTGATCCCGTGATTGCGTAGCATCGCTACAATACTTGTGTTTCCTGGCTCGTGACCAGAAGCGAGCATAATGAGTTGCTAACCCCAACGCTCGATATTGAATTGTGAACTAGGAAAACAAGCTCCCATGCGGGGCAACCCTGGCTCACTTGCTGGGCTCATGTACAGGGACCCTGGCTTGTTTACGTGTGGGATGGGGTAAGGGTTAAGCGGCCATTCAACTGGGAGTCTGCCCGATCAGCAACTGCAGTTGTAAGGCGTAAACTCTGGGGTGGGGTAGTGTTTAGTGCCGATCGGCGTGAATGTTGTACCATTCAGCTGAAGGGCGTAAACATCTACAAACAACGTGAAATGTGAATAGTGAATTGATTGAGATTGTTAGTAGCTTGGCTACTCTTGTCTTGTCCCGATACTTGTTCTCTTGTACTCACTGTTCACCATGTCTTAATTGTGCACTCATGTTATAACTGCCATGTCATGCATACTATAACTGCTAGGTTGCTAGTTGCCTTACTTCCAGTTTCCTTGCCCAAGTCCTTTAGACTTGCTGACATGTGCCCATTTACTCTTTTGGGTGACACATGTTAGATCCTGAGCCTGAGTACCTTGTTAAGGATGAGGTGTTTGCTGACGCCGAGCCCGAGCTTGTGTTTGACGGTGAGTACGTGGACACTGGGGACCAGTCCTAGTGTATCCGTTGTGTTTTCCCTTTTGTTTAGACTGCTATTTTGTTGTCGGTGTGTAGCACCTAATACTTGTTGCGGTGTTGTTTTGTTGGCCTTGTTCTGGGCCTTTAGACTCTTCCTTTTAGCCTGGTGGCTTTTCTGGATGTTGAACGTATTTTCATGTTGGACAATTTGTGAGATATGAGATTTTATTTCAGTCTCTCCTTGTGTTATTGTTGTTGTTCCGTTGTGGTTACAGGGACCTGCTTATGTTTTATTGACGCTTATCGGGTTTGGGGCTTCACAGCTCCACTCTCGTGCGGACCTTTTCACGTCTCGCCTCCATTTTAGGGAAGCGGGGCGTGACAGGTTTTGTTGGTGGCCCATGCAGGTCCTTCTGTAACTGCGATTTTTGGAATGACGATAATAATATTAGAATGTCCAATAAACTAAGTTCGACGTCCGAGTCATAAGCTATGAGTCTAATCTGCTTCGTTTTCTATGTCACTAGATGGCAGGAAGACGATTCACCCGTGGTGGGGGTAGTGGTGCGCTCCCTCATGATGAGGAGCCTAAGCGGGAACCCACCAACGGTGAGATGATGCGGATGATGCTCCAGATGATGCAAGTGCAGCAGGGCGTGCTCCTGCAAGTCCAGAATGCTCCACTTGCTCGAGCTGCCTGGGCTCTTCCGGATGCCCCTCGCTCTAAGCCGGGAGCGAAGCAATTTCGGGAGCTGGGTCCCGCATATTTTGATGGGTCTGAGGGTCCTCTGGCTGCTGATGAGTGGATTCGGAACATTGAGGATAATCTGAAGATGGCCAAGATCACCCCGGCTGGATGGGTTGATTTGGCGAAGAGGCAACTCAAGGATAATGCTCGGAACTGGTGGGATGCAGAAGAAAAGATGTTGGTGGAGCCGATAGCTTGGGCTACCTTTAAGTCCAGGTTTGATGAGGAATTCTTTCCGAAGGCTGCCAAAAAGGAGATGCTGCAGCGCTTCATTGATCTGAAGCAAGGGAGCTTGACGGTGGACCAGTACCACCAAGAGTTCTCTAGGCTGAGCCGGTTCGCACCGAAGATGGTGCAAGATGCTGATGAGAGGGCTCAGAGGTTCCTGCAGGGACTTGCTTTGGAGCTCCAGAGTTTTGTGTCTTCCTCCGATCTGGACTCTTATCAGAAGGTTTTGGTCGCTACCAGGAGGCAGGAGCTGAACCTGAGTCAGAGGAGGGGATCTTTTGTTGGTGCTGGAAAGAGGCCTATGGAGCATGCCAGAGCGGTGGTTAGGCCTGGTTTCAAGCCTAATCAGCCTGCTCAGTTTAAGAGGCCAGGAGAGCCTATTTTGAAGACTTACCATTTCTGCGGCAAGCCTGGCCACATCAAGGATCAGTGTCGGAAGTTTTTGGGCCAGTGTCTGGTTTGTGGTGATGCTTCCCATGTCGCGAGGGATTGTCGACATGCGGGTCCGCTGCGGAGGGCACCTGTTGCAGCGCAGCCGTTGCAGCAGCGAGCGTCTGTTCATGCTGGACGTGGAGCAGCTCTTGTTCCACAGAAACAGGCTTTTCAGCAGGCAGTTCCGTCGAGGAGGCAGGCTTTTCTGATGACCGCTGTGGAGAGCGAGGCTGTGGATGAGGTTATCGCAGGTAATCCTCAATCTGGCTGTTACTTTCCTAGTTGGTTTTGATTGTTAGATTATGTTGTTTGCTTGAACATGGTTGTTTGTTAGACTAGGGTTTGATTGTTAATTGATTGTTAGGTGTGGTTCTGGTTTGCACATTTCCTGCACGAGTCCTCTTTGACTCTGGTGCATCGATGTGCATTATTTCTCGGAGTTTCGTGGAGAGGCATTCCTTGTCGACGTCCCCTCTTCCCAAGAGTTGGAATATCGTTACAGGGAATGGTGTGGTCTCGGTGCATCATGGTTGCAATTCTTGCTCTTTGGTGGTTTGTGGACATGAGCTTTTCGCTGATTTCATTGTCCACGACATCATCAACTATGATGCAGTTCTTGGTATGGACTGGCTTGCGAGCTTCTATGCTACGATTGACTGCAGGAGGAAGAAGGTGGTGTTCGAGATCCCCGGACATCCAGTATTTGAGTTCAGTCGTGGTAGCAGTTCGCTTGGTCCTGTCAGATTTCGGGCCAGGCCGGTGGAGGCTGTGGCTATGCAGATGGAGCTGGAGTGGCCAGCTGTGGTGCGTGATTTTGGCGACGTCTTCCCCGAGGAGATGTTTGGTTTGCCACCTGATCGAGCTCTAGAATTTTTTATTGATCTTGTTCCGGGTGCGCAGCCGATTTCGAAGGCGTCGTATCGTATGGCACCCGCTGAATTGGAAGAGTTACGGAAGCAGTTGGATGAGCTCATGCAGAAGGGTTATATCAATCCTAGTGTGTCTCCGTGGGGAGCACCGGTGCTGCTAGTGAAGAAGAAGGATGGTTTGCGTCGCATGTGCGTGGACTATCGGGAGTTGAATGCGGTGACCATTAAGAATAAATACCTGTTGCCTCGCATCGATGATATTTTTGATCAGCGTGGAGGTTCGATGGTGTTTTCTAAATTGGATTTGAGGAGTGGTTACCATCAGTTGAAGGTGAAGAAGGGAGATGTTCCGAAGACAGCGTTCAGGACGAAGTATGGACACTATGAGTTTGTGGTTATGCCTTTCGGCGTAACTAACACGCCCGCAGTTTTCATGAATCTGATGAACCTGATTTTCTATGACTTTTTGGATAAGTTTGTTGTTATCTTTATTGACGACATTCTGATCTATTCGAAGTCGGAGGAAGAGCATGCCTCGCACTTGAGGACGGTATTGGAGATTTTGAGGAAGCATCGGTTGTATGCTAAGTTTTCGAAGTGCGAGTTTTGGCTGGATAGAGTTGCTTTTCTCGGGCATGTGGTGACTGGAGATGGTATTTCAGTGGATCCCGAGAAGATTAGGGCCATCAGGGAGTGGCATGTTCCGTCGTTTGCGTCTAAGATACGGAGTTTCCTTGGACTTGCTGGTTACTATCGGCGATTCATTAAGGACTTTTCTCGTATTGCTGAGCCGATGACCAGGTTGATGTGGAAGGATGTTGCTTTTGTTTGGTCGGGTGATTGTGAGAATGCTTTTGGCGTTCTGAAGGAGAGGTTGACGACGGCCCCTATTCTTGTTGTGCCTGATCGCAGCGGTGGATTTGAGATCTTTTGCGATGCTTCTGGCAAGGGTCTCGGTTGTGTGTTGCATCAGCACGGACATGTTGTGGTGTATGCTTCTCGTCAGCTCAAGGTTCATGAGAAGAATTACCCGACGCATGATTTGGAGTTGGCTGCCGTTGTGTTTGCTCTTAAGATTTGGAGGCACTTCCTGCTGAGTGAGAAAGTGAAGATTTTCACCGATCACAAAAGCTTGAAGTATATTTTTACTCAGAAGGAGCTCAACATGCGACAGCGTCGATGGTTGGAGCTTATGGCGGATTATGAAATTGATTTGCAGTTTCACCCTGGCAAGGTGAATGTGGTCCCTGATGCGCTGAGTAGGCTTCCAGCGGTGATGATTTTGACCTCGCAGTGGAGATTACAGCATGATTTCTGCGAGTCTGGTGTTGAGATTGTTCTTCCTGGGGCGGCTTCATCGTTGATGTACATGCAGGTACAGTCAACGATCGTGGATCGGATTAAGGCTGGCCAGGCTGAGGATCCGAAGCTGGTGAAGATTCGGGAGCAGGTGGAAGCCGGTCTGCGGACTGAATTTTTGATTCATGAGGATGGCTCGCTGAGGTTTGGAGCCAGGTTGTGTGTGCCAGCTGGGGACATTAGAGAGGAATTGATGGTGGAGGAACACAGTTCGCCGTATTCTGTGCATCCTGGTGGTACCAAGATGTACCAGGATCTTCGTCTTAATTTTTGGTGGCATGGCATGAAGAGGAGTGTGGCACGGAGTGTAGCCAAGTGCTTGGTTTGCCAGCAAGTGAAGGCGGAGCATCAGCGTATGGCCGGGTTGCTACAACCGCTTCCGATTCCGGAGTGGAAATGGCAACACATCACTATGGATTTCGTGACTGGACTACCTCGGAGTCCGAAGCAGAATGACGCGATTTGGGTGATCGTAGATCGATTGACCAAGTCTGCGCACTTTATTCCGTTCCGAGTGGGACAGTCCACTGAGGCGCTAGCGAGGAGATATATGGAGGAGGTCGTGCGACTTCATGGAGTCCCCGTGAGTATCGTGTCAGACAGAGACACGAGGTTCACATCTCAGTTCTGGCAGAGTTTGCAAAAGAGTTTGGGTACGCGTCTGAGTTTTAGCACGGCGTACCATCCGCAGACGGATGGCCAGTCCGAGAGGACGATTCAGATTTTGGAAGACATGCTGAGGGCGTGCATGTTGGATTTCAAGGGTTCGTGGGAAGACCATCTACATCTGGTAGAGTTTTCTTACAACAACAGCTTCCAGGCGAGTATTGGCATGGCGCCTTTCGCCGCTCTTTATGGGAGGAAATGTCGATCGCCATTGAGTTGGGATGACATTGGTGATCGGGAGTTGTTGGGACCAGAGATGATAGTGGAGGCCGTGGATATCGTCAGGAACATTCGGGGGAGGTTGAGAATTGCTCAGGACCGTTTTAAGCATTGGGCGGATGCTAAACGTCGTCCTTTAGAGTTTCAGCCGGGCGACCATGTGTTTCTGAAGATTTCCCCGAATCGTGGTGTGATTCGTTTTGGGAAGCGAGGGAAGTTGAGCCCGCGATACATTGGACCGTTTGACATTTTGGAGAGGGTTGGCGAGGTAGCTTATCGCTTAGCCTTGCCGCCATCTTTGGAAGGAGTTCACAATGTTTTCCATGTGTCGCAGCTTCATCGATACATTAGCGATCCATCTCATGCTGTGGATTTTTCGGAGATTACCGTTCGCCCCGATTTGACGTATGACCAGCATCCAGTGCAGATTCTTGACAGGCGTCAGAAATCGCTTCGGAACAAGATTGTCAATCTTGTGAGGGTGATGTGGCGACACGGCTCACCTGGAGAGTCTACTTGGGAGAATGAGGATGAGATGCGAGAGCGTTTCCCACTTTTGTTTCCGGACACGTAAGTGTTTGGAAATTCCGAGGACGGAATTTCTCTTAAGTTGGGGAGGATGTAACGACTGGTTTTCATGTATCTGGATTTATTATAATATAATATATGTCTTGGTGGATTTTCTCCTCATATGTGATTTTCGTCTCCGTAACTTTCATTTTCGATCGTTTCGTCGTGTTTTCTCGTTTCTTCTTTAGGATCGTCTATTTCGGAGCAAGTCATTCATGACGGGCTTCATAACGGTCGTATCTTACTATTAGATCAAGCCTAGGAGTCTTAGGAATCGATCCCGGAGCTCCGCGCTCCGTATCGGAACTTTTGGTGCTTATTAGCCGGTGTAAGAAGGGGCACCGACCGACTAGATGACGATCCAGTCGGTCGGCAATCCTTCTTGGACCGACTAGTTGGCTTTCTAAATTTCTCAGGAGTTACTGTTTATCGTTAGTCGGTCTAAGAACGTTGGTTGACCAACTAGGTTGCAAACTAGTCGGTCGGCAATGCTTCTTTAACCGACTAACACATCATCTAAATTTTAGTATCAGTACAGTTCATTCTTAGTCGGTCTAAGTTCATCTTTCGACCGACTAGTTGTTAAACTAGTCGGTCAGTAGTTGTTCATCGACCGACTAAATCCAAATCCTATTTTCGTTCAGAAGTTACTGTTTACACTTAGTCGGTCTGCGTTGGTCGACCGACCGACTAGTTGCCAAACTAGTCGGTCAGTGGTTGCTCTTTGACTGACTAGTCTGTGTTAAAACCCTAATTTCTGGGCAGCCGCCAGCCCAACCTATTTATACCCCTCCCAAACGTTTTCTTCTTCCTCCACTCGACCCAAAAACCCTAGTTTCTCCCCCACTGAGCCCACATCTTCCTCAAACCCTTATTCCTTCATTCCAAGCCCTAAATCCATCATCTAAACCCTCCATCAACTCATTCTACCTCTCATCTTCCCCAAAATCTCATCAAATCCCCAAAATCCCCCAAAACCCCTAGTTTCCCAAACTTCTCCATTGGTTTCCAGATCTGGTTCCTAGGTTCTCCGGAGTGTTTCTTCCGCCTCCTCTCGGTAAGAAATCGATCTCTTGATGTTTTCATAACCTATTGGTATTTTTATGAAACCCTAATGAATGAATGTTGTTTTGATGATTGTTTTCCCCATAACAGCGATTTCCCCGTAGTTTAGCATCCGCGAGACGAACCTTCGTGATCGTCATCCCCGGTGCTAGGCAAGTGAAACTTGCCACTTATGGTTTAGGTCATGTTTTAGGCCATTTTGCTCGTTGTAGGCGTAAAAGAGGCTAGGTGACGAAATGATACTCGCCTAGGCGCAAGTTTAGGAACTAGCTTGACAACGAAGCTAGATCCGACATATATCATGTTGCACAATTACCATGTCATGTTTAAATTCCATTAACGGTACGCAAATTAATTGTCATGTCATTGCATTCTTTAAGTGATCCGGTGATTGCGTAGCATCGCTACAATACTTGTGTTTCCTGGCTCGTGACCAGAAGCGAGCATAATGAGTTGCTAACCCCAACGCTCGAAATTGAATTGTGAACTAGGAAAACAAGCTCCCGTGCGGGGCAACCCTGGCTCACTTGCTGGGCTCATGTACAGGGACCCTGGCTTGTTTACGTGTGGGATGGGGTAAGGGTTAAGCGGCCATTCAACTGGGAGTCTGCCTGATCAGCAACTGCAGTTGTAAGGCGTAAACTCTGGGGTGGGGTAGTGTTTAGTGCCGATCGGCGTGAATGTTGTACCATTCAGCTGAAGGGCGTAAACATCTACAAACAACATGAAATGTGAATAGTGAATTGATTGAGATTGTTAGTAGCTTGGCTACTCTTGTCTTGTCCCGATACTTGTTCTCTTGTACTCACTGTTCACCATGTCTTAATTGTGCACTCATGTTATAACTGCCATGTCATGCATACTATAACTGCTAGGTTGCTAGTTGCCTTACTTCCAGTTTCCTTGCCCAAGTCCTTTAGACTTGCTGACATATGCCCCTTTACTCTTTTGGGTGACACATGTTAGATCCTGAGCCTGAGTACCTTGTTGAGGACGAGGTGTTTGCTGATGCCGAGCCCGAGCTTGTGTTTGACGGTGAGTATGTGGACACTGGGGACCAGTCCTAGTGTATCCGTTGTGTTTTCCCTTTTGTTTAGACTGCTATTTTGTTGTCGGTGCGTAGCACCTAATACTTGTTGCGGTGTTGTTTTGTTGGCCTTGTTCTGGGCCTTTAGACTCTTCCTTTTAGCCTGGTGGCTTTTCTGGATGTTGAACTTATTTTCATGTTGGACAATTTGTGAGATATGAGATTTTATTTCAGTCTCTCCTTGTGTTATTATTGTTGTTCCGTTGTGGTTACAGGGACATGCTTATGTTTTATTGACGCTTATCGAGTTTGGGGCTTCACAGCTCCACTCTCGTGCGGACCTTTTCACGTCTCGCCTTCATTTTAGGGAAGCGGGGCGTGACACTAGGTCACTAGGAATCACCACTAGGATCATCAGATGTTAATGCTTGGTTATAATTTCTTGGTTGGATTGGGTTTATAGGGAGAGATTGTCGCATCTCATATGTGGAATTCGTAGCCAACTATCGTTGTACTACTCATCTAACGTATCACATGCTTAGCCTAACCATCATGGATGGCCTTGCACACAATCCATGCTTTACGATCGACAATTATTCTCAATCTCCACTCATGCCACCATCGTGGATTAGAGCTTCGATCTGTGATATGATGGCTCTCATTGATGCTACTATTGTAGATCATCAATTAGTACTATAGGGCATCGGTTGAAACCATCAAAGTGCGTGCCACTACCGTGGATCACGAACTCCAATTGAACTTACTAACTAACCTAATTAAGTTCATAGGATAATATCTAGGATGTGTGCCACTATCGTGGATCAAAAACCCTAAATAAGATTGCCAAAAACTTGGCTAGATCAATCAAATCACATCCCTTATTCTACAAACCAACATAAAAATCATAACTTTACATCTAAATCCTAAGATCATAGGGCTCATCCATTAGCCCTAGAAATAACTACTCACGATTCATGGGATTAGCAAAAGAAACAATAATATCGATAACACAAGCCATCGTAGCAATAATAATCATCAAAACAACGAGAGAGAGATAAGAAATCGTTACCAAACAACGAGGAATAAGAACTAAAATCCAAAAAATTAAGATCCAAGAGATTCCAATACAAAGCAATAACGAAATCCAAGCTTGGTTCTTCAAAAGAAATAACAACGGCTCCAAACTCACTGCTAACTCCAAACTAAAAATAATAAGCAAGCTCTCTAACCTAGGAATCAAAATAGGTTTATATACAAGGGGGTGACCCCACAAAATTTCCGCAAAAGGCACAACTGCAGCCTAACTGTGTCTGTTGTGTCGCCCTACTCGACCGAGCGGTGATGCCGCTCGGTCCGAGTAGGGCATTGTCGCTCTGCTGGAGCCTTGAGTCTACGGTTGGGGGAGTTCGTTGGTCGGACCGAGTGGATGGTCCACTCAGTCGAGCTGCAGGGGGCCAATGCTTGGCTCAAATCTTCGCTATGCATCTTGATTAGCTTGACCAAGTAGTAAACCTACTCGGTCGAGCAGCTTGGTCTGCTCAGACGAGCTGCAGAAGGTCGAAAAGGCTTCAAAAGTGTCACCTTGTTGCTTGATTAGCTCGGTCGAGCAAGGAAGCTGCTCGGTCGAGCTCAGGGGTCTTCTTTGGCCTATGGAGTGTTGTGATGTCGTATAGTTAGCTCGACCAAGTAGCTCGACCAAGTAGCTCGGCTACTCGGTCCAAGCAACCCTTGGAACTCAAATGCTATTGTAGGGGCTAGGGCTCCTTCCGACTGTAGCTACTCAGACCGAGTGAACATAGTTTACTCGACCGAATACCTGGAAAAGCTGACAAAGCTTGGAGCTTTCATTCTATTGCTCTCTCGTTCTTCCTCCTTCTTCTTCTCCTCCAATCTCCTTATCCACCTCGTCAAGCACCAAGTAGACATTACCAGTTATGCTTCGGATGTCTTGGATGTGTCCATGTCTCTGATTTGCTCCGAATCTCTCCAAAATTCCTGAAAATCCATTAATCTCTACGAGAATCAAATATATCGTGAAATGCGCGATAAAATATAGAAAAGTGAACTTTGGACCACGAAAATCATATGAAATCATGCAGTAAAAGTATAGAAAATATGGACACATCAAAATCTTCAAAGCTTACCTCTTACTCGTCCTTGAGGAAGATGAATAGGAGGGCCACCAGGAAGTAAAAATAAGAAAATGGAAAAGAACACAGAGAGGAGAGGGTCTCTACATTATTCTCTCAGATCTCGTGCCATTCACCACACATCACAACGACTCAGAAAATAACTCATATGCTACTACAGAGATTTCATATCTTAAATAAATGAAGTACTTGAGAGTTTAAGATCGATAAAAGAGATCTCTGTAGAGTTCATGCAATTGGCCTATATCCACATCATGCGCTTCATAGCATCTAATATAACATTCGTCACCCACTTTTCAATCAAAAGCTATAACTGAAGCATGGAAATTTCACACCAAGCATTGAACAGAGAATGGAATAAAAGTCAAGACATGCACATACTCATATCAAATCATAGGAAATCCCCATAACTTGATTATTTCGCTTAGTTTCAGGATTATCAAACTTTCATGTTCGTGCATAACTCCACTCTAATGTCATGCTCACTCATTTGGTCAAAAGATTCCTCCCCACAAGCTTGAATTGAAGCATCACAGTAAAAGAAATTTTTGTGGAATATGAGTTTTTGTTTTGGTTTTCCCAAATGTATATGAATTGCTCCAAGTAATGAAATTTTGAATTTTTCTTTCATTTTTGAAACTTTTGTTTCTTCTTTTCTTATGGATTTTTGTAGGAGCGATGGGATTTGTATTTTTTGATTTTTGGCTCCTTTTGGCTTTTAGAACTTTTGGAGCAAGCTTTGCTTTTATACGGGTTTTTGGGAACGGATATGATAAAGATGCCTTGGGAAAGAAAATCGAGTGACATGTGGAGAGAATAAGGTATTTGTGGAGAAGAAATAGATATAACTTTCGGTTCACTCGAAAGTGTGCACAAACAGTTTGGGTATTCCGAATCACATCAATAAGCAGTGAAGTCTGGAAGAAATTTTTTCAAAGAAATCAAGCATGCAATAAGCGATTCGAATAGGAGATAATAGCAAGGCTTCAGATATGCTAGTGATGTGTGAATCTTGGTGTGTTTCCAATGAAAGTATACTAAACACTACTCTACACATTCAGTTTCAATAAGTCTCATGCATTTACTTAGAGAGATCTTCAAAAGAAATGTACTGCAAGTACTTATAGAGAGCAAGATCATGAAATAACTCTTAGTAGCAAGGCATGGAAAGTAAGCACTGTGACGGCGGTGAAAGCAAAAGAGATAAGGTGAAAGCAAAAAAGATAACATCACAGAGAATTCTTCCTGCAAAAGAAAGAAAAGAAAATAGAGAACATAAAATGAAAACACGCATGCATGCATACAAAAGAAAAAATATGATGCTATAAAGGAAAAATAGGGTAAAAATGATGGAAAAGTAAAGTGAAAAAGTGCAAAATAAGAGAAAAATAAATAAAAAGCGATAGCACTGATCCCCTAAGCTAAATACAGCAGTGTCCTCACTGCTGAGAACGTGTGTGAAAGAAGGAAGGTGATGCTATGGTTGGGTGGGTGGGTGGGATGGATAAAAAAGAAAATCCTAGAAAAAAGAAAAATAAAAGGAAAATCTAACTAATGCCAATGCATGGTCCTAATGCCTAATGCAAAACAAGTATACAGATGATGATGGGATGAATGCAGTGGAATATGTTGGGTTCTCCCCCAAGTTATACGACACTGGGCCCCGTGTGGACAGATGGGCACCAAAAGATGAGAGGGGAGAACATCAGTAAAAAGACGAATCAGACAGCAGCACCACCCTCTGGAGGTGGTGATGGGTCCCGCTGCTGTGGATGACATGTGGGATCGGATGGCGGTACAGAGGATGCTGGAGGTTGTAAAACAGGTTATGTGGGAGGAGCAGAAGAAGCAACTGGTGCTGGTGGAACAGGTGGTGCACCTCATGCTCGAAGGATCGCTAGAATCTCCCTAATGTCCTATCGCACTAACTTATTGTGGGTAACGACTGTTCGAGTGAAGGCAGTGAAGTCACGCCTCAGCCCAGCAATCTCGGTCTCTACTGCTGATAAGCGTGCGTCAGAGCTGCGGGATCTACCTGCCTGACATGCACCACTAGGCTCACCCCTCTCTATATGTGGTCGTTTGTATGGTGCACGAGGTACAAGAACAAACTCGGGTGCAGATCGGGTGCAGATGTGGTCATGAAAGGAATATCAGCAGGTACAGATGTCATGGTGACGGATATGGTGACAGATATCCCGACGATCTCAGTGAAAATGGCAGTGGTGCGGACAGAAATGCTCTCATAGGGGAGCACAGATAATATATGTGTGGACTCAGAAATGATGGGAATGATAGGGACGGAGTCCACAGGTGTAAATACGGTAGAGGTAAGGACAACAGAATCAGCATGCTCGCTAGAAATATGCTCAACGGTAGGTGCGGGAGCGATAGATACAGAAGTGTCCTCAGAGGCAGGCAGTGAAGATGATAGTGTATGAATGGTGTTCTCAGGGACAGAAGTATGGACTGCCCCAGAAGTGGAACTCTCAGCTGTAATGGTGGTGGGTGTGGTAGTAGGAGTACTGATAGAAGTGTGGAAAGAGGGCTCAGTACCGGGGCAGAAGTGGTTGGGACGGCTACTCTCTCGGGCTCCTCATCAGAACTAAGTACACAATCTCTATCTCCCTCCTCAGCACCCTATCCTATAAGCTCAAGCTCATGAATATGTGGGATGACTGTGCCAGGGAGAAGTCAATCTATATGGACGTGCTCTATACGAGTCAAATCAGGACAAGGGAGGATCATATACGGCTCACATCCAAAACCTAAAAGGTAGACACAGTGGCAGCGACCATGAGGCCTAATGATATGCATACATAACTTGACTCGTCTCAAAAGATGTGAACGCTACTCCCAAGTGAAGTAGATCAAACAAGTAATAATCCTGGTGAGTCCAAGTATCGTATCCACGGGACAACTGACCTGCAAAACCATGAATTTCAGTTTATAAAGAGTAATAAAACGATAATAAACGACCACCTTTCGAAT
>JAULAV010001926.1:0-60231 GCA_030789695.1 Scilla litardierei | reverse complement strand
ATAGAAGCAGTCATGTATAATAAGGAACCAATCATACCTCGATAGAGCTTTTGATCCACGACGACTCCTTGTTCATCCTTGTCCATTTTCACAGAGGGGCTCATTGGTGTTCCAATTCCTTTAAACTTTTCCATCATGAACCTTTTAAGAAGCTCCTTGGTGTACTTGGTTTAGGATATAAAGATGCCTTCCTTTCCTTGCTTTACTTGTAACCCCCAAAAGTATTTCAACGATCCCACAAGGCTCATCTCAAATTGATCACGCATGACTTTCTCAAACTTTTGACATAGAAGATCATTAGTAGCACTATAAATTATGTCATCAACATATATTTGTACAATGAGAAAATCTTCTTTTTCATGCAACAAAAATAATGTATTTTCTGCACTACCCTTTTCAAAAATATTTTCCAACAAATATGTGCTAAGATGATCATACCAAGCCCTTGGAGCTTGCTTAAGTCCATAAAAAGCTTTTTCTAATTTGTATACGTGGTGTGGAAAAATATGACTTTCAAAACCTGGGGGTTGTTCGACAAATACATCTTTTTTAGTTAGCCATTAAGAAAAGTACTTTTTACATCTATTTGTGTCATTTTGAGCCCTTTATAACTTGCAAAAGATAACAAGATTCTTATGGACTCTAGCCTAGCAACTGGAGCAAAAGTTTCTTTCACATCTATACCTTCAATTTGATTATAACTTTTAGCTACCAATCTTGCATTGTTTCTAATAACATTACCAGATTCATCATGTTTATTTTTAAATACTCATTTTGTGCCAACTACAGGATAATCAGTGGGGTTTGGTAGTAATTCCCAAACATTATTCCTTACTAATTGATTCAATTCATCTTGCATGGCCAAAACCCAACTTTCCTATTCTAATGCAGTTCTATATTTTTAGGCTCTATTTCAGAAATAAAATCTCTATATATACATAGAGCACAAAGATCTCTAAAAGAGGAACGTGTACGTATACTTGCCGTAGGTGTAGGAATATTATGCCCTCAAGGCCATTTATTCCTGTGTGAATAGCACAAACATCTTGTTCGAAATAACAGTAAGCTGTTTGGTAATAATTTATCTAAGTTATATTGTAATTAGATGTCGACTTAGGTAAAGTCCTGAGACTTTATGCAAGGTCAAACGGATATCGAGATGAGTATCTCGATCATGGAGAAACGTTTGACCGTCTGTAGCATAAGTCTAAAATGGTTCGTGGTCATAGATGTTTCGAGACAAGGATATCGAAACATCGGACAGACCATTGTGTCTTAGTCTTCACCGTTTAGCGGTGGCGATGATCTCATGATCGCTTGACTTGGCGAAGTCGAAGACGAGACACAGGTGCTCATTAGAATGAGTTCACTGAACGATCCACTAGAGTTATCATATGGTTATTGACCAATCTGTCAGTGATAACTCTGAGTGATGATAGGATAGTTGGTCTTTTGACTTGAGGTCATTTTGACAAACCCGTGCGTGAACGGTGCCACTTAGATCAACTGACCTAGCTTCGAGGCAAGGCCTGTCGAAAGGTCTTTTGATTGGGTGTCACTTAAAACGTACGAGGCGAGTAAATGATCAAGAGAGGATTCGTCTCTCCCGGTTAATGGGAGTTAGTGTCGTAGAGTTAGTTCGGTCTTTAGTAAAAACTCTGCGCAGAGTATGTTGGAAGAAGTCCAACATTAGTTGACTAAAGATCGATAGAAACTAACCGGAGTCAAGTTATTGGGGTTGACAGTTTGACCGTACCCCAGACTTGATCTACACGACACAATTTAGACGAAAAGACTATAACTACGGAATTCATCACGGAAACAGTCAGGTGGTCCCGACAATACTCATGTCAATGAGTCAACCACATAATGATGATTCCTGAAGCAGGGACGGCAACCACTGCTCGTGGTCACTACCGTATAGGGCTTCGAGCCCAACCTGTTGTAAGGGTCAGGCTGTAGGGTCTCACACAGAGTGCAACGCTTCGTCTAGTAATAGGTAGAAATTAGTTAGGGAGAATAATTGCATTTTGATGCAAGGGATGAAATAATTGCATTTGATGCAATATGGTAATTTAAGCTTAGATAGGGACTATTTTGTATTTGATGCAAAAGCGATTAAATGTGTATTAAATTGTTTAAATACAATATTTAATAAAATAAACGCAAGGAAAAGTTCACAGATAAGACGGGAATGTCCCGGTCTAAACCCAGGTTCGAACGGCGTCCAAATCGGACGCCAAATGCTCAAGTTAGAGCCGAAACAGCCCAAAGCATCAGACCAAGTCAGGCCCAGGCAGAACAGGCTGCCTGGGCTAGCCCAGGCACTGCCTGGGCTAGCCAGGCACAAGCCTGGACTTAGCCCAGGCTCGGCCTGGGCTAAGCCCAGGCCGCCTGGGCTCTGCCCAGGCCCGCCTGGGCTAAGCCCAGGCCGCCTGGGCTCTGCCCAGGCCCGCCTGGGCTAAGCCCAGGCGCGCCTGGGCTCTGCCCAGGCGCGGGCCTGGGCGCGTCCAGGCGCCTGGGCAAGCCCAGGCGCGGCCTGGGCTCTGCCCAGGCCATGCTGCGCGCGCAGAATGAGGCTGTGGGGCCCCTGGTGGGCCCCACACGCCTAGGGTTGTGAACCCTAGGCAGAATCATTTTTGACGGCTCAGTTTTTGTGAAAAACTAGCCTAGGGCTGATCTTTGGACACTCAATTGGAGGGTCAAACGACCTCCGATTGACGAACGGTTTTTTCCTATGCGTTCACCGTTGAACGCTTGTCGTATTGATAGGTTGTATCAATCCTGAAGCTCAACGGTGAGTGAGTTAAAATTCACGGAAGTTTGCACTTTGTGAAGTGCAAACTAACTTGATTTTAATTAACCCAATAATTAGTCCCACATCGGATTTTGAGAAAAGGGGAGAGTCCGCCGCCTATATAAATAGGGGTCTCCCCCCTTTCTCAAAACTCGTCCCAAGCTCTAGATCTGAGCGGCTCTCGTAAATGTTGGAGCACGCTCGGATCTAAGCTTAAATAAATATTTCTCTATCTCCCTAAAATTCTGCCTTACTCCTGCGGGCTCTAGCAAAGCCACAAAGGAGTTCGGATTCTGGATCTGAAATCTTGGCGGAGGTTTCACTCGCGTGAAACTTTCTTCGGCGGTTGGTTGGCTCGGCGGCACGGGGATTGATCGCCTCGGGATGCGGAGCGGTTCGAGGAGCGGTTCGGGGAGCGGTTCAAAGGAGCGGCTCGGCGTGGGACGGGAGCAGCTCGGAAGACGGCGCGGAACATCTCGCCTGCTCCAGGGCTGAGATTCCGGGTATGTGGTTTAAGTAGTTTATTAGCATTAGTTTAGTTTAATCGCAGTAGGCTAGATCCTTCTTGGGATGGTCAGACCCATCCCAAGTCGGCAGAGATCTTGGCATATGGTCTTGGACCTTAGGGCCAAGTTAAAATTGTTTTAACTTGCATGTTAATATAGATTAACTAGTTTTTCTTCCGCTGTAATTCTCTTTTATGTCTATGTTCCGTCCGACTTAGGACGGGACTAGAATTTTTGTGCCCTAAGGGAACGCCAATTCCCCTACAGTGGTATCATAGCCTAGGTTTGCGTAGTCGATCTAGGTACTGCGATTTTATTAAACGTTGTTAATGCTTTTAAATACTTTTTTTTTTAATTTAAAATGTTTTTAAATTATGAGATAAATTTTAAAAATGTTTTAGATGTTCTAAAATTTTCCTTTGAAATTTTTGAACATGAAAATTTTTAAAATGACGTTTTAAAATTTATGTGATAACTTTTAAAAAGTTTAAAATTTATTTTGGATGCCTAAAAATTTTTATATGATAAATTTTTAAGCATGAAAATTTTAAAATGATGATTTTAAGTTTATGTAAAATTGATTTGAAGGCTTTAAATGTTTATGCGATAAATTTTAAACGTAGCATGCAAATTAGTGATTTTAAAATTAAGTTTTTTTTATGAGATAAAAATAAAATAATTTCAAAATCATATTTTAAATTTAATTGTTAAATTTATGTTTGCATGCAGAAATAGTTTATGCGATAAACTTAGTATATTTAAATGTTAAATAGTTGTGCACTATCTTTATGCGATAAATTAGTGTAGCTTTATTGTTTATGGCTTGTTAATCTTGTCCCTTATTTGATAACACAAGACAACCTCTTAGGTTAGCCATTAAAAATGATTAAAATTTATTACTTGAATTTTAATGACATGCTATGCTTTAATAAATCATTAACAACAATATTAAAGACCTAATTCCTGATTAGGGTAGTCCTTTAAATGAATTTTCAAATTCTAATTGTTATAATTAATTTTCATTAAAGGACTTCGCTTCTAGCGTTGTTAATAAAATTTATTAAAATCCTAATAACGATTAGGGTAGCACGTGAACCTTATAGTTGATAAGGACTTAATAAAAGTTATTAAACAAATCCTAAAAATTTTGAATTTAAGGATTCAACTAGTTGATAGGATTAATTAGTTGTTAATAAAAGCTGTTTAGTCTATGGCATACATACAAAAATGACAAGCTTCATTCAATGGACCATGATCCAGTCAATGTGCTTGGCTAAGAGTTCTGGGTCAACCCTTGCTAGTCCAAGGGGTAGTGATCCTGGCTTAGTCAATTCCCTGGCTGAGTTCCGCTGGACCGCAATGTCGCGAATCATGATTGTATGACACCCTGGACTATATCTAAGTCAAATACGTTAATGATCTTTTTCAGGATTAGCCGTAGCCCTCCTTGTTTTAGGGGTTAGTAACTATAGGACCCGCGTTATAGTTGTTGAGATACACTCAAGCTGTAACCTGGCAATCTTGTAGAAACCAACTCCTTAAATACATAAGATGAAATCTTGACTAACCCTAACCGTCGTCTCGTACCCCGAGCGCCGGCGTAAGTTAAGTCAACGATGTAGTCTGCCTAGATGTAGTCTAAGACCTGACCCAACCGACGTGTCGTGCATACACCGAGCTGAGGGGCAAGTCAGGCTAGACATGAAAACAAGGGTCCGACTAGACTAGACATTGTGATTTGGATGAGCACACTCATGATCACAAATGGCTAGGGGCAAAAACCGATTAAGAGAGTCATATCCGATATGATCGATGAAGAGTCATCTTCCGATCGCAGAGTCAATCAACTTGTTGAGCTACACTCAAGGTTGTTTAGACTCAAGGTGATTGGAACTCTTACCCATTAATTTTTAATTCGATTAAATCGTGCGTTATTAAGCTTTAAAACGTTCGTAAAATTAGTGGGAGGATATAGATAGATAAAAGCCAATCTACCTATATTTAATATTGAACATATGCTAAAACTAGGGCTATACTATGTTTACCGGAAGAATCAATTAATAATATTGGACTTAGTTAACTGGTCAATAAGTTGATTAATTGAATATCAAGTTAAATTCTAGTTGATAGAATTAAACTATATTCTCGTTGACAAATTAAATGACCTTCTAAAGAACAGACTTAAGAAATATGATTTCATTAAGTTCTGTGTCCAACAAATAAATTAACGCTACATGTCACTCGCCTCTATATGAGGCAGCTTGAACATATAGGACATTCAAAGTATGTTTCTCCCTACAACTTGTCGAGCTACCCTCAAGGTTGTATGGACAAACAATTTTGATCCGCAAAGTTCGAGAATTCGATTAAACCGTTTGAATCGAATACGAGTGCATGAGCGATGCAAAACTATGTATCCCAACCGGATCTTGAGACAAGCAACTTCTTGAGTTACACTCAAGATTGCAAAGCTCAAGCGTTTGGATACATAAGTTGCTTGCATAGCTATTTATTTATGTTGATATCTAAATATGATTTAGAAAAGGAAGAAGGCACTTCGGAAAGTCAATTGAGAAAGTTAGTTTAATTTATCATTAGTAGAGGCATAAGTAGGAGGAAATGAAAACGTGACATATTTTAAATGTCACATTTCGGAATAAGTTGTTATACAAAAGACGTTTAACACATTTTGACGAATGTCGTCACATTGCTTCTGAAGTAATGTTTTGTGTTAAGTAATTTGTAAATAACCATATATATATATTAAATGTTAATATATAAATACACAAGATTGTAGCAAACTTATATGGTAAAATTAGACTAGGCCGTATCAAGAGATTAAGCTTCACAAGTCACATAAAGAGGGGTCTGACCTCTCGTATTATGAAGTCTACGGACACTTGTGAGTCTTAGCCGCTTAGATACAAAGGCCGAAACCCATCTGTAAGACAGTGGGAGAATGAGTTGTCGAACTCAGTCTCGTACATACTGATGTACCCGAGTCTATTTTTAACAAAATAAGTTATTCGTATATTTTACTAAGACACGTGTTCTTGATGAAACGCAAGTCTGATAAAATAAAGAACGAAGTGACCAAAGTATTTAAACTGATTCGATTAGATCGAATGGTCAAATACTTAGCTAAATAAAATCTTGTGTAATTAAAAGAAAATGTGATTTTCTCTCAGATCAAGTCTGTTAACACATCGGTGTGTTAAAAGGTATGAATCACACTTAATTAGATTTAGTGTGATCCATTGTAAGTGACTCTGAGCTAAGTCCTCCCTCTGGGTTAAGTCCCAAATAGTAATGCCTAGGTTTTGATAAAGTTCTATGAGAACATTATCAATAAGATATTCATTAAATCAAACATGAGGAAGTTGTATATTTACTCGAATTTCGTAAGACGAAAAGTCGAGTTAAGACATCATAACTAATGATGACTTAGTCAACTTCTAGGATGAAATCCGGAGTAGTAACTCCGATTTAAAACTTGATGCAGGTCCGTGTGCGTAAATAAATTTGAGAATTTAGTTTACGTGCCCAAGGAAAATGTTTCCTCACTTTCTGCAAGTAAATCTTTAAGTTAAAAGATTGGTGCAGAAAAGAAAATAGTGAAGTACAATAATGTTGGACGGGAACGGTTTTCATCCTAATTTCTTTAAAACGGATTATGATGAAACCGGTTTCGCCAACAGATGTGTACAGATCTACTCGGACCAAAGCCGATGTAAAACGCTTAAGTTGACCATGAAAATTTGCGGATTCACTTATAAGTTCGTTTTTCTAAATATGATTTAGACGAACCAACTTATATGAATTAGCCAGATAGTTTTCAAGGTCAGTGGGAGCGTACAAATTACATGCGAATCATCAAAGGGATGGAACATATATTTTGACAAAGTAATCAAAAGGTTTGATACTTTATCAATAATAGATATGAACCATTTAAAATGACCATTAACAAATTTAAATGATTATCGTAAGGTACGACAAACTGGATAAGATCCAAGTAAAATAAAATATTATGGATTCCGACAGACCAAATGAATTATTTGAATAAGATTCAAATGGTTGGTCTGACATGAACATAGAAACCCCTTAAGTCTATAGAGTAGACGGTCTTAGCAGATCCACTCACGAAGGCTCTATCACATGAAGTCGGGAAAACTTATGTGTAAAAAACGGTATAAGATATCGAGATAAATGGGCCTGAGTGCAAGTGGGAGATGTAGGAATATTATGCCCTCAAGGCCATTTATTCCTGTGTGAATAGCACAAACATCTTGTTCGAAATAACAGTAAGCTGTTTGGTAATAATTTATCTAAGTTATATTGTAATTAGATGTCGACTTAGGTAAAGTCCTGAGACTTTATGCAAGGTCAAACGGATATCGAGATGAGTATCTCGATCATGGAGAAACGTTTGACCGTCTGTAGCATAAGTCTAAAATGGTTCGTGGTCATAGATGTTTCGAGACAAGGATATCGAAACATCGGACAGACCATTGTGTCTTAGTCTGCACCGTTTAGCGGTGGCGATGATCTCATGATCGCTTGACTTGGCGAAGTCGAAGACGAGACACAGGTGCTCATTAGAATGAGTTCACTGAACGATCCACTAGAGTTATCATATGGTTATTGACCAATCTGTCAGTGATAACTCTGAGTGATGATAGGATAGTTGGTCTTTTGACTTGAGGTCATTTTGACAAACCCGTGCGTGAACGGTGCCACTTAGATCAACTGACCTAGCTTCGAGGCAAGGCCTGTCGAAAGGTCTTTTGATTGGGTGTCACTTAAAACGTACGAGGCGAGTAAATGATCAAGAGAGGATTCGTCTCTCCCGGTTAATGGGAGTTAGTGTCGTAGAGTTAGTTCGGTCTTTAGTAAAAACTCTGCGCAGAGTATGTTGGAAGAAGTCCAACATTAGTTGACTAAAGATCGATAGAAACTAACCGGAGTCAAGTTATTGGGGTTGACAGTTTGACCGTACCCCAGACTTGATCTACACGACACAATTTAGACGAAAAGACTATAACTACGGAATTCATCACGGAAACAGTCAGGTGGTCCCGACAATACTCATGTCAATGAGTCAACCACATAATGATGATTCCTGAAGCAGGGACGGCAACCACTGCTCGTGGTCACTACCGTATAGGGCTTCGAGCCCAACCTGTTGTAAGGGTCAGGCTGTAGGGTCTCACACAGAGTGCAACGCTTCGTCTAGTAATAGGTAGAAATTAGTTAGGGAGAATAATTGCATTTTGATGCAAGGGATGAAATAATTGCATTTGATGCAATATGGTAATTTAAGCTTAGATAGGGACTATTTTGTATTTGATGCAAAAGCGATTAAATGTGTATTAAATTGTTTAAATACAATATTTAATAAAATAAACGCAAGGAAAAGTTCACAGATAAGACGGGAATGTCCCGGTCTAAACCCAGGTTCGAACGGCGTCCAAATCGGACGCCAAATGCTCAAGTTAGAGCCGAAACAGCCCAAAGCATCAGACCAAGTCAGGCCCAGGCAGAACAGGCTGCCTGGGCTAGCCCAGGCACTGCCTGGGCTAGCCAGGCACAAGCCTGGACTTAGCCCAGGCTCGGCCTGGGCTAAGCCCAGGCCGCCTGGGCTCTGCCCAGGCCCGCCTGGGCTAAGCCCAGGCGCGCCTGGGCTCTGCCCAGGCGCGGGCCTGGGCGCGTCCAGGCGCCTGGGCAAGCCCAGGCGCGGCCTGGGCTCTGCCCAGGCCATGCTGCGCGCGCAGAATGAGGCTGTGGGGCCCCTGGTGGGCCCCACACGCCTAGGGTTGTGAACCCTAGGCAGAATCATTTTTGACGGCTCAGTTTTTGTGAAAAACTAGCCTAGGGCTGATCTTTGGACACTCAATTGGAGGGTCAAACGACCTCCGATTGACGAACGGTTTTTTCCTATGCGTTCACCGTTGAACGCTTGTCGTATTGATAGGTTGTATCAATCCTGAAGCTCAACGGTGAGTGAGTTAAAATTCACGGAAGTTTGCACTTTGTGAAGTGCAAACTAACTTGATTTTAATTAACCCAATAATTAGTCCCACATCGGATTTTGAGAAAAGGGGAGAGTCCGCCGCCTATATAAATAGGGGTCTCCCCCCTTTCTCAAAACTCGTCCCAAGCTCTAGATCTGAGCGGCTCTCGTAAATGTTGGAGCACGCTCGGATCTAAGCTTAAATAAATATTTCTCTATCTCCCTAAAATTCTGCCTTACTCCTGCGGGCTCTAGCAAAGCCACAAAGGAGTTCGGATTCTGGATCTGAAATCTTGGCGGAGGTTTCACTCGCGTGAAACTTTCTTCGGCGGTTGGTTGGCTCGGCGGCACGGGGATTGATCGCCTCGGGATGCGGAGCGGTTCGAGGAGCGGTTCGGGGAGCGGTTCAAAGGAGCGGCTCGGCGTGGGACGGGAGCAGCTCGGAAGACGGCGCGGAACATCTCGCCTGCTCCAGGGCTGAGATTCCGGGTATGTGGTTTAAGTAGTTTATTAGCATTAGTTTAGTTTAATCGCAGTAGGCTAGATCCTTCTTGGGATGGTCAGACCCATCCCAAGTCGGCAGAGATCTTGGCATATGGTCTTGGACCTTAGGGCCAAGTTAAAATTGTTTTAACTTGCATGTTAATATAGATTAACTAGTTTTTCTTCCGCTGTAATTCTCTTTTATGTCTATGTTCCGTCCGACTTAGGACGGGACTAGAATTTTTGTGCCCTAAGGGAACGCCAATTCCCCTACAGTGGTATCATAGCCTAGGTTTGCGTAGTCGATCTAGGTACTGCGATTTTATTAAACGTTGTTAATGCTTTTAAATACTTTTTTTTTTAATTTAAAATGTTTTTAAATTATGAGATAAATTTTAAAAATGTTTTAGATGTTCTAAAATTTTCCTTTGAAATTTTTGAACATGAAAATTTTTAAAATGACGTTTTAAAATTTATGTGATAACTTTTAAAAAGTTTAAAATTTATTTTGGATGCCTAAAAATTTTTATATGATAAATTTTTAAGCATGAAAATTTTAAAATGATGATTTTAAGTTTATGTAAAATTGATTTGAAGGCTTTAAATGTTTATGCGATAAATTTTAAACGTAGCATGCAAATTAGTGATTTTAAAATTAAGTTTTTTTTATGAGATAAAAATAAAATAATTTCAAAATCATATTTTAAATTTAATTGTTAAATTTATGTTTGCATGCAGAAATAGTTTATGCGATAAACTTAGTATATTTAAATGTTAAATAGTTGTGCACTATCTTTATGCGATAAATTAGTGTAGCTTTATTGTTTATGGCTTGTTAATCTTGTCCCTTATTTGATAACACAAGACAACCTCTTAGGTTAGCCATTAAAAATGATTAAAATTTATTACTTGAATTTTAATGACATGCTATGCTTTAATAAATCATTAACAACAATATTAAAGACCTAATTCCTGATTAGGGTAGTCCTTTAAATGAATTTTCAAATTCTAATTGTTATAATTAATTTTCATTAAAGGACTTCGCTTCTAGCGTTGTTAATAAAATTTATTAAAATCCTAATAACGATTAGGGTAGCACGTGAACCTTATAGTTGATAAGGACTTAATAAAAGTTATTAAACAAATCCTAAAAATTTTGAATTTAAGGATTCAACTAGTTGATAGGATTAATTAGTTGTTAATAAAAGCTGTTTAGTCTATGGCATACATACAAAAATGACAAGCTTCATTCAATGGACCATGATCCAGTCAATGTGCTTGGCTAAGAGTTCTGGGTCAACCCTTGCTAGTCCAAGGGGTAGTGATCCTGGCTTAGTCAATTCCCTGGCTGAGTTCCGCTGGACCGCAATGTCGCGAATCATGATTGTATGACACCCTGGACTATATCTAAGTCAAATACGTTAATGATCTTTTTCAGGATTAGCCGTAGCCCTCCTTGTTTTAGGGGTTAGTAACTATAGGACCCGCGTTATAGTTGTTGAGATACACTCAAGCTGTAACCTGGCAATCTTGTAGAAACCAACTCCTTAAATACATAAGATGAAATCTTGACTAACCCTAACCGTCGTCTCGTACCCCGAGCGCCGGCGTAAGTTAAGTCAACGATGTAGTCTGCCTAGATGTAGTCTAAGACCTGACCCAACCGACGTGTCGTGCATACACCGAGCTGAGGGGCAAGTCAGGCTAGACATGAAAACAAGGGTCCGACTAGACTAGACATTGTGATTTGGATGAGCACACTCATGATCACAAATGGCTAGGGGCAAAAACCGATTAAGAGAGTCATATCCGATATGATCGATGAAGAGTCATCTTCCGATCGCAGAGTCAATCAACTTGTTGAGCTACACTCAAGGTTGTTTAGACTCAAGGTGATTGGAACTCTTACCCATTAATTTTTAATTCGATTAAATCGTGCGTTATTAAGCTTTAAAACGTTCGTAAAATTAGTGGGAGGATATAGATAGATAAAAGCCAATCTACCTATATTTAATATTGAACATATGCTAAAACTAGGGCTATACTATGTTTACCGGAAGAATCAATTAATAATATTGGACTTAGTTAACTGGTCAATAAGTTGATTAATTGAATATCAAGTTAAATTCTAGTTGATAGAATTAAACTATATTCTCGTTGACAAATTAAATGACCTTCTAAAGAACAGACTTAAGAAATATGATTTCATTAAGTTCTGTGTCCAACAAATAAATTAACGCTACATGTCACTCGCCTCTATATGAGGCAGCTTGAACATATAGGACATTCAAAGTATGTTTCTCCCTACAACTTGTCGAGCTACCCTCAAGGTTGTATGGACAAACAATTTTGATCCGCAAAGTTCGAGAATTCGATTAAACCGTTTGAATCGAATACGAGTGCATGAGCGATGCAAAACTATGTATCCCAACCGGATCTTGAGACAAGCAACTTCTTGAGTTACACTCAAGATTGCAAAGCTCAAGCGTTTGGATACATAAGTTGCTTGCATAGCTATTTATTTATGTTGATATCTAAATATGATTTAGAAAAGGAAGAAGGCACTTCGGAAAGTCAATTGAGAAAGTTAGTTTAATTTATCATTAGTAGAGGCATAAGTAGGAGGAAATGAAAACGTGACATATTTTAAATGTCACATTTCGGAATAAGTTGTTATACAAAAGACGTTTAACACATTTTGACGAATGTCGTCACATTGCTTCTGAAGTAATGTTTTGTGTTAAGTAATTTGTAAATAACCATATATATATATTAAATGTTAATATATAAATACACAAGATTGTAGCAAACTTATATGGTAAAATTTGACTAGGCCGTATCAAGAGATTAAGCTTCACAAGTCACATAAAGAGGGGTCTGACCTCTCGTATTATGAAGTCTACGGACACTTGTGAGTCTTAGCCGCTTAGATACAAAGGCCGAAACCCATCTGTAAGACAGTGGGAGAATGAGTTGTCGAACTCAGTCTCGTACATACTGATGTACCCGAGTCTATTTTTAACAAAATAAGTTATTCGTATATTTTACTAAGACACGTGTTCTTGATGAAACGCAAGTCTGATAAAATAAAGAACGAAGTGACCAAAGTATTTAAACTGATTCGATTAGATCGAATGGTCAAATACTTAGCTAAATAAAATCTTGTGTAATTAAAAGAAAATGTGATTTTCTCTCAGATCAAGTCTGTTAACACATCGGTGTGTTAAAAGGTATGAATCACACTTAATTAGATTTAGTGTGATCCATTGTAAGTGACTCTGAGCTAAGTCCTCCCTCTGGGTTAAGTCCCAAATAGTAATGCCTAGGTTTTGATAAAGTTCTATGAGAACATTATCAATAAGATATTCATTAAATCAAACATGAGGAAGTTGTATATTTACTCGAATTTCGTAAGACGAAAAGTCGAGTTAAGACATCATAACTAATGATGACTTAGTCAACTTCTAGGATGAAATCCGGAGTAGTAACTCCGATTTAAAACTTGATGCAGGTCCGTGTGCGTAAATAAATTTGAGAATTTAGTTTACGTGCCCAAGGAAAATGTTTCCTCACTTTCTGCAAGTAAATCTTTAAGTTAAAAGATTGGTGCAGAAAAGAAAATAGTGAAGTACAATAATGTTGGACGGGAACGGTTTTCATCCTAATTTCTTTAAAACGGATTATGATGAAACCGGTTTCGCCAACAGATGTGTACAGATCTACTCGGACCAAAGCCGATGTAAAACGCTTAAGTTGACCATGAAAATTTGCGGATTCACTTATAAGTTCGTTTTTCTAAATATGATTTAGACGAACCAACTTATATGAATTAGCCAGATAGTTTTCAAGGTCAGTGGGAGCGTACAAATTACATGCGAATCATCAAAGGGATGGAACATATATTTTGACAAAGTAATCAAAAGGTTTGATACTTTATCAATAATAGATATGAACCATTTAAAATGACCATTAACAAATTTAAATGATTATCGTAAGGTACGACAAACTGGATAAGATCCAAGTAAAATAAAATATTATGGATTCCGACAGACCAAATGAATTATTTGAATAAGATTCAAATGGTTGGTCTGACATGAACATAGAAACCCCTTAAGTCTATAGAGTAGACGGTCTTAGCAGATCCACTCACGAAGGCTCTATCACATGAAGTCGGGAAAACTTATGTGTAAAAAACGGTATAAGATATCGAGATAAATGGGCCTGAGTGCAAGTGGGAGATGTAGGAATATTATGCCCTCAAGGCCATTTATTCCTGTGTGAATAGCACAAACATCTTGTTCGAAATAACAGTAAGCTGTTTGGTAATAATTTATCTAAGTTATATTGTAATTAGATGTCGACTTAGGTAAAGTCCTGAGACTTTATGCAAGGTCAAACGGATATCGAGATGAGTATCTCGATCATGGAGAAACGTTTGACCGTCTGTAGCATAAGTCTAAAATGGTTCGTGGTCATAGATGTTTCGAGACAAGGATATCGAAACATCGGACAGACCATTGTGTCTTAGTCTGCACCGTTTAGCGGTGGCGATGATCTCATGATCGCTTGACTTGGCGAAGTCGAAGACGAGACACAGGTGCTCATTAGAATGAGTTCACTGAACGATCCACTAGAGTTATCATATGGTTATTGACCAATCTGTCAGTGATAACTCTGAGTGATGATAGGATAGTTGGTCTTTTGACTTGAGGTCATTTTGACAAACCCGTGCGTGAACGGTGCCACTTAGATCAACTGACCTAGCTTCGAGGCAAGGCCTGTCGAAAGGTCTTTTGATTGGGTGTCACTTAAAACGTACGAGGCGAGTAAATGATCAAGAGAGGATTCGTCTCTCCCGGTTAATGGGAGTTAGTGTCGTAGAGTTAGTTCGGTCTTTAGTAAAAACTCTGCGCAGAGTATGTTGGAAGAAGTCCAACATTAGTTGACTAAAGATCGATAGAAACTAACCGGAGTCAAGTTATTGGGGTTGACAGTTTGACCGTACCCCAGACTTGATCTACACGACACAATTTAGACGAAAAGACTATAACTACGGAATTCATCACGGAAACAGTCAGGTGGTCCCGACAATACTCATGTCAATGAGTCAACCACATAATGATGATTCCTGAAGCAGGGACGGCAACCACTGCTCGTGGTCACTACCGTATAGGGCTTCGAGCCCAACCTGTTGTAAGGGTCAGGCTGTAGGGTCTCACACAGAGTGCAACGCTTCGTCTAGTAATAGGTAGAAATTAGTTAGGGAGAATAATTGCATTTTGATGCAAGGGATGAAATAATTGCATTTGATGCAATATGGTAATTTAAGCTTAGATAGGGACTATTTTGTATTTGATGCAAAAGCGATTAAATGTGTATTAAATTGTTTAAATACAATATTTAATAAAATAAACGCAAGGAAAAGTTCACAGATAAGACGGGAATGTCCCGGTCTAAACCCAGGTTCGAACGGCGTCCAAATCGGACGCCAAATGCTCAAGTTAGAGCCGAAACAGCCCAAAGCATCAGACCAAGTCAGGCCCAGGCAGAACAGGCTGCCTGGGCTAGCCCAGGCACTGCCTGGGCTAGCCAGGCACAAGCCTGGACTTAGCCCAGGCTCGGCCTGGGCTAAGCCCAGGCCGCCTGGGCTCTGCCCAGGCGCCTGGGCAAAGCCCAGGCCCGCCTGGGCTAAGCCCAGGCGCGCCTGGGCTCTGCCCAGGCGCGGGCCTGGGCGTGCCCAGGCGCGGGCCTGGGCGCGTCCAGGCGCCTGGGCAAGCCCAGGCGCGGCCTGGGCTCTGCCCAGGCCATGCTGCGCGCGCAGAATGAGGCTGTGGGGCCCCTGGTGGGCCCCACACGCCTAGGGTTGTGAACCCTAGGCAGAATCATTTTTGACGGCTCAGTTTTTGTGAAAAACTAGCCTAGGGCTGATCTTTGGACACTCAATTGGAGGGTCAAACGACCTCCGATTGACGAACGGTTTTTTCCTATGCGTTCACCGTTGAACGCTTGTCGTATTGATAGGTTGTATCAATCCTGAAGCTCAACGGTGAGTGAGTTAAAATTCACGGAAGTTTGCACTTTGTGAAGTGCAAACTAACTTGATTTTAATTAACCCAATAATTAGTCCCACATCAGATTTTGAGAAAAGGGGAGAGTCTGCCGCCTATATAAATAGGGGTCTCCCCCCTTTCTCAAAACTCGTCCCGAGCTCTAGATCTGAGCGGCTCTCGTAAATGTTGGAGCACGCTCGGATCTAAGCTTAAATAAATATTTCTCTATCTCCCTAAAATTCTGCCTTACTCCTGCGGGCTCTAGCAAAGCCACAAAGGAGTTCGGATTCTGGATCTGAAATCTTGGCGGAGGTTTCACTCGCGTGAAACTTTCTTCGGCGGTTGGTTGGCTCGGCGGCACGGGGATTGATCGCCTCGGGATGCGGAGCGGTTCGAGGAGCGGTTCGGGGAGCGGTTCAAAGGAGCGGCTCGGCGTGGGACGGGAGCAGCTCGGAAGACGGCGCGGAACATCTCGCCTGCTCCAGGGCTGAGATTCCGGGTATGTGGTTAAAGTAGTTTATTAGCATTAGTTTAGTTTAATCGCAGTAGGCTAGATCCTTCTTGGGATGGTCAGACCCATCCCAAGTCGGCAGAGATCTTGGCATAGGGTCTTGGACCTTAGGGCCAAGTTAAAATTGTTTTAACTTGCATGTTAATATAGATTAACTAGTTTTTCTTCCGCTGTAATTCTCTTTTATGTCTATGTTCCGTCCGACTTAGGACGGGACTAGAATTTTTGTGCCCTAAGGGAACGCCAATTCCCCTACAGTAGGCACATCGATAATCAAGTCTGTTGGGTGATTTGGCTTAAACCTCAGCTCTCCTTCGGTAACTTCTTCTTCCTGAATTTCTAGTGTGACAGTATCTTCTTGGCTTTCAGGTTGCTCCTTGTTGTTCCTTGGACTTCTTTCTTGTTCTAGAATTTCTCCTCTTTCATTTTCCCTACAATCCAAAGACCCTATTTAAGATTCATCAAATTTAACATGAATATATTCAATAATAGTTAATGTGCGCTTATTATATATCATATATGTTTTGCTACTCGTTGAATATCCCACAAACACTCCCTCATCTGATTTGGATTCAAATGTGCCAAGCTGATCTCTAGTGCTTAGTATATAGCACCTGCATCCAAATACTTTAAAGTAAGAAATGTTTGGAGTGTTACCATGCTATAGTTCGTAAGAATTTTTGTTCATTAAAGGTCTAATCATAACTCTATTGCACACATAGTAAGCTGTACTAATGGCCTCAGCCCAGAAAGACATAGGCAAGCTATATTCATTTATCATACTCCTAGCCATCTCTTTTAATGTTCGATTCTTTCTCTCGACCCCTCCATTTTGTTGGGGTGCTCTAGGAGAAGAGAATTCATGTAAAATTCCTTTTTCAAGACAACAGTTTTCAAAAATTACATTTTCAAACTCACCACCATGATCACTTCTAATTTTTATAATGGATGTATTTTTCCCATTAGAAAACTGTATGCAAAAATGCTGAAAATTTTCAAATGAGTCTGATTTTTTTGGCTAGGAAGTAAACCCACGTGTACCTAGAGTAATGATCAACCAATACCAAACAAAACTTTTTACCTCCCAAGCTAACAATATCTGTGGGTCCAAATACCATTTGCACTAATTCCAATATGCGTGTAGTGGCAACTTCTTTAATGCTAGAAAATGTAGTTCTAGGTTTCTTACCTTTTGTGCATGCAACGCATAACTTACCATTCTCGTAGGTCTGATACAGTAGTCCTCTTACCAGATTTTTATTTTCAAGCGTCTTTAGCAATCCCATGCTTGCATGTGCTAATCTTCTGTGCCATAGTGTGGCCTCTTCTTCCACGACAAGCGAGCATTTAGAAACAGTTAATTCTTCAATCATGATAGTATAAACATTTTTCTTTCTATTCGATGTAATTATAACATCACTTATGGAGCTATCAATAATTCTACGAAATTTTGAATCAAATTCCACTTTCATACCTTTGTCACACAGCTGACTAATAGAAATGAGGTTGTGTGTTAAATTTTCCACCCACAAGACATCTGTAAGCTGAAAGGTGTCATTACCTATAACACCTTTATCAATTACCTTGCATCTTCCATTGTCCCCCGAAAGTAACACTTCCTCCTTCGTTCTTTATAAGGCTAAGGAACTTTTCGCTATCTCTTGTCATGTGTCTTGAGCAGCCAGAGTCTAAGTACCACTTACACAGTTGTCCCTTAGCCATGCCATGTACCTAAACATAAGAAGAATAAGATACATCTGACCTATGAATCCCAATAGGTCCACCGGTGTAAGTTACTTGACGTGCCCCCGGTTTACGAACCGCAAATGGCCGGGGGACCCGCGTGAGGGTTTAGATATTTGTAACCGCAAGCGCACGGTGTTGTAGTGTGGCTTGGGGGTCGAACACAGGGAGGCTAGGATGTGCTTGTGTCAAGGAGGACCGAAATCACCCCGTGGGCGAGCTAGCCCAGATCGGTTGTTGGTTTGTCACGGTAAAGGAATGCAAGGTATGAACAATATGAAAATAAACCCGGGACTTTGGTTTCCACTCCAACGAGCAACTCTCACCGATACGGCCTACGGGTAGGATGGCGATCGAAATTAGAGTCTAATGGTGAGACGTTGCCTCTGAAAGTGGTACCGGCATCCCATGGGCCCGATATTCTGGTCGGTGCCTAGGATGATACACCGGACTTCCCGGGTTCGATCAGTGGGCACTCCCGTGTCCATTAACACTGATCGATTCCGGAAGCACTAAGCTCGCAACGATAACTCCCAACGTCTCATCCTGCCACTCCCGCGCGCTAGGATTCGGCGTCTACGCTAAGGGCGTGAGCTATGGCTAGGGAGTCAACCGCCAAGTTTATTCCCCCTTGGCCCAACGGTCAAAGGCGGTCTTTTTCCCGCCGATGACAATAAAACACCCCGCGTAACCGTTAGATTCCTAATCCCTAACGATTTCCTAACCCTATGGACGCATCAGGAAGAGCCCCCGAAGGGGTTTCCGCCAAAATCCCAGATTTGGGAACTACTCACCAATATTCATTAAAAAGCGATCTAAATGAAAATAGACCGTTGAAATCATAATCAGACGATAGAAATGCAAAGGTAGTAGATCAATAAAGATAATACTAAAGTTTTACAAAGATCCGAAAACTTACAAAAACAGGAAAATTACAGCCGTCACAAAATGAAAAAAACAGTAAAAAATAACCAACTCCCGAATCTGGGAAACCTAGGGTTCTATTTATAGAAAACGACATCACCCGATCGGTTGACAAGTCAACCGGTCGGGTGAGCCGCTTCACAAAATCACAGCGCAATGCGGGGGTTTCACCCGGTCAGTATGAACCGGTCGGTTGGATCTTGGTGCGGTCGGTTGGATCTTGGTGCCGACCGGTTGGATCTTGGTGCGGCCCGGGTGAGGAGACCGGTTGGAGCTTCGAGTCTTGGCTGTTGAAATTCAGCTACAGGTGAACCGATCGGGTGAAGGTCACCCGATCGGTTGGAAATCAGCTTCGAATTTCCAGAGACTTTGAGCTTTCGACCCGGTCACTGAACCGACCGGATGACTTCTCGGGGGCTCCAAGCTGCGTCCGGGTGGTGCACGCGTGCATCACCCGATTGGTTGGAGATGACAAACCGACCTGGTGAGGGGCTGAAAGATGTAATCTTCGTCGTTTGACCCCCCTGGATCACGCGTGACTCCTCCCGTTGCTCCGGGGACACATGATATCATCGTTTTGCGTCCCAAATGCCAGTAAACTCCAGCAAAACACGGAAAATACGGAAAAGTGAAAGAAAACAAGAAAATACGAGAAAACACGAGAAAACGAATAAAAGACGACGGTAAATACGGAAAAACATGGAAGAAAACGCGCGTAAATATATGAAATATAAACGCACGTCAAAATCCCCCAAGCTGAACTCTTCCTCGTCCTCGAGGAAGACGAGTGAGAGTAGGAGCTCGGAGGGGAAAAATAGAGAGAAAGAGAGAAAAAGAAAACTCTATATCCTAGATCGTCCGTCAGAGCCAACAAAATCAAAAACGACACACCAAGCAAGCAAACGCCAAATCACATCACTAAACCTAGGAATACGAGCCCAAATAAGTGTCATGGGCCCACGCGGTTAAGCGCGAGTGAGTGTGGTCGTGCGCTAGCAGTCGGTGTCACTACCTACGATGTGCGATAAAGCTCGATATACGCAAACCCAGGAAATGACCCAAATACCAATTCGAATTGAATAAGGCGGTAAATATATGGTTCAAGCATGCATGTGAATAGAGAGGGAATCGAAACATATCATGCGTCAGGGACTCCACAACTAGGGTTAAGGAAATCACCATAGTAAAGCCTAGATAATAGCTAAAAAGTTCCTAAGCCAAGTGTTTTCGAAAACGATGGGGGTTGAGATGATGTGGAGTAGAACACTCGGTGCAAATTCTTGCCTTCCCTTTATTCTCGGCAAGTAGGAAAATATACACACGGGAAATTTTTGGGTTTTGGGTATTTGTATTTTTTTTTTGAATTTTGGGCTATACAAAATTTTTCTTTTCTTTTCTTTTTGGGTTTTTCTTTTCTTTTCTCTTTTTTTTGAATTTTTGGATATTGGGATATATACATGTGTACTCTCCCAAGTGGGAGAACGGTACACGACGAGGGGATTTGCACCAAGTAAAACAAAAAAGAAGTCGGAATCTAAACACTTGGGCAAAGGAAACTATTCTCGCTAAATAGAGCATAGGCTAAATGGGTTATCCTAGTCCTTAATTGTGGAATCCCGACACATGCGAAATGAAGTACTTGATATATATATATAGCATGCAGAACAGGGAAAATAAATACCGCATATTCAAATCGAAGCATGATAATCTAAGGGTCATTCCTGGACAGGTATATAAAGTAAATCACAAAGCAGAAGCACACCACACAGCTAGGCACGACACACGACTCACAAAAAGCTAAGAGGACCAACGATGCGTGAAATGCAAGAGAACTCGAAATCCTAGGGTTAGTGAATGTGATTATCGATGCTATGCTAGGTGTGTGTGATTTTGTGGCAATTCATCATAGGTTCATCTCTAGGAGAAAGAGATAAAAAGAAGAAAATAAAAAGATAAAAACACGATGAAAACAGCACAAAAACGAAAAAGAAAGACTCAAATGGCGCATACAGAGCGACTCCCCCAAGCTGAAGCTTGCATTGCCCTCAATGCAATAAGAGTGAGTACGGGAGGGCAATGAAGATGGGGGGGGAATACGCACCGACACAAAAAGAAATGAAAAACGAGGAAAACACAGAGATGAAACTGAAAATAAAGAAAAATAAAGATCAAACCACATGACACGAAAATAGAAATAAAACCACACGACACGACACGACACGAACAAAATACACGACATGACACGACAAAAAGTAAAAAAAACAAGCACACACACACCAAAAGAAAATAAAACGTCACAACACACCCAAAATAGACTTCCCCCAAGCTTGACATGACAGTGCTAGCAAATAAAATGTGATCGTGAAATACAGAAATATGCAAGGGGGGAGTCGAAAACAAACAAATTAAGTGAAATCAAAAATCAGGAGAAGGCGAATCCTCGCCCTCCTCGGAAGAGGGTGTGGCTGGGTGGTCGGGGGAGGCGGGGGGTGTGCGGAGAAGTGTGGAAAGAGGTGGAGGAATAGGTGCAGCGGTGGTGTGAACGATGGGAGGAGTGTCGGTGGAGGTGGGTGGTGGTGGTAGGACAGCGATCAAGGCGGTGGTGAAAGGAATAGAAATGAGGAGAGAAGATGTGATGGTGACGGTAGTGGGTGGTGGTGGGAGAGATTTGGAGCGCACCGGCAATTTCCTCCGACGCACATATGAAGTGATGGAGGAGGAGGGAGGAGGTAGTGTGGGTACGATGGAAGTGGTCGGGAGGGGGGGAGTGGATACCGGGATGGGAATAGAGGAGGGAGGAGAAGAATGTGGTGGGGGATGTGATGAATGTGGGGATGTATGGGAGGGTGGAGGAGAAGATCGTCGAGGTGGTGAAGGTGGAGGTGGACCGTGGATGTGAGTGAGAAGGTGAAGAATGGCGGCTACGTTCCTCTCAAGTGCGAGGAAACGTGGGTGAGTGAGAAAGGAGGACGGTGATGGGTCCGAGGAGGCAGAGGACATGGCGAGATCACGGAGGGCAGCGACCTCCCTTTCAAGACCAAGACGGGCAGAGACCTGGCGACGACCAAAGGATGTGGACTGAAGTGAGGCAGAAGTGGTGCCGGCAGGTAAGGTGGAAGTGGTGCCGGCGGCGGTGGTCATGCCGGCACAGGAGACAAGGCCAGAAATGGCCGCTAAGAGGTGCTCAGAAGTGATGGGGCCAGGAACAAAAACAGGGCGACTCGGGCCAGCCCCCATATCTCCCCGAGACGCAGGAATATCCTGCTCGCCTAAGTGGGCGGCAGGGGAAGGAGGTCTACGTGCGTCAGGGGGAAGGAAAGGAAGGTGCAACCCCTCAAAGAACTCAGGGTCGGGCGGAAAAGTCCAATCCGCCACGATAGCCACAGTCATGCGAACGGGGTTGGGGAGAATAGTGTAGGGGCGAGGGGGGTGGCCGTAATTGAATTCGAAACGACCGTCGGGCGGGGCTTAATCATGTGAATGTGCTGCAGGACGTCAAGATCTAGACGTGAGGGTCATGCGGTGATGGGAAGACCACGGGGGATATGGATATTGAACGGGGGGTAAGAAACAATGATAGTGATAATGCCCCCACCGCAGATTTTGTCCTTCCCGGCCCTGCTAATCTCGAGAAGCTTGTAAACAAGCCAATCGCTAGCATGGATAGGGACAACCGGGGCCCTGAAACTAACTCCATCATCATCACGAACAAAGGGGAAAGTCAGGGCCCAGAGAATAAAAAGATCGGGGATAGTCACGGTGCTTGACTCATCCCGCGGGAAAAATGCAGATGATATGATCCTATGGGCCAGACGAAATATGGGATGGATGATGGAGGAGGCCTTAGCCTTCCCCCGTGGATAGCGACGGAGTATGGTGGGGCGGAACCAGAAATTATCGACGTCAAATTCCGGGGGATATCCGTAGTGATGGATAGCGTCATTCCCTAGAATAGGGAAACCAAATATATCGCAGATGGTGTCTAGGTTTGTGCGAATGGTTTGGTTACGCACCCGAAAAGTGACGGTCGACCCCGACTCACAAACGAGGGAGTAGAGGAATTCTAGGGTGAGTGACGGGTAAGATACCGCAGAGGCATTAAGGAAGGCCAACCAAACTAGATTAGTAAAAAGAGTCTCGACCTCGGTGAATACACCGAGGTCGACGAATGATTGGGAGTGGGCAAACTTGGTTGATAAATGCCCCCGAGTGTCAAGTCTGTGGTAGAAGTCTTTCTGCTCCTGGTTCCTAAATATGTATCCATGCGGGCCCAACATGGGGTCCACAGGGGGAATGATAGGCAGGGGAGGGGCAAGTGTCAGCTCACGTGTGCGGTGAGGAGGACGTGTTTGTTTCCGTCTCTTACGAGACGGTTCCTCCTCACGCAAGATACCTTTTCCTTTATCCCTCTCTCGGGCCATGTGTGTGTGGATGATGCAAATGGGTGCAAAATACTATTAAAGTTCACACACCCGAAAACCAAGCAATTCAAATAGTAGGGTAAAAATCGAAATTCTAGAAGTGGAACGAAGTTACCCCGTAGCTAATAGAGCTCCCTGCTTGTAAATGACCCAATGTCGTGCAATTGGGGAAGTGTGGAGCCGCGACACTCTTCTTCAGCGAAAAATTCGAAGGTGGGGGTGGGTGTTGGGAATTAGGGCTAGAAAATTAGGAAATATGAGAGGGGGAGAGAGGAAGAGATGGAGAAATGCAAGGGGGAGGTGGAGAGAGAGGTTGATGGAGGGTTTGAGGTTATGGGAGAGAGATTTTTGCAGTCGGGTGGCTGGAGGAGACGAAACGACGGCGAGTAGAGTGGATCGGGCGAGGGTTTGTGAGTGGGTGGTCGGGGGGTTATTTATAGGTTTTAAGTCGACCCGGTCGGGTGAGTTTTCACCCGATCGGTTGACCCTAGGTCGAAAATTTGTTGCTGAAGAAGCGCTACAGGCGACCCGATCGGTTGAGAACTCAACCGATCGGTTCGCCGCTCCACAGAATTTCCCGAGAACTCAGAGTTTTTCACCTGGTCCATCAACCGGTCTCTCATCTTGCCACCTGGTCGGTTGATGAATTCTGAAATTTTTCCGAGAGTTCCCCCAGGTCACCCGGTCTGCTCACCCGGTCATTTCTTTCTTCACCCGGTCGGTTCATTTTGTGACAGACACGGCTGCTAGCTGATACATCCCAACCAATCGGGTGAGAACTCACCCGATCGGTTGAGGCCTTGTTTTCTGTAAAAAAACCCAAAAATTGCCTAAGTTCCTTCACGGAAGCTGTTTCGGCTGGATTTAATAATAAAAATAGATAAAAATAAAGTAGAAAAAGTCCTAAAAAGCGAAGCAAAAGTTTAGAACATGGGTTGCCTCCCATCAAGCGCTTTTGTTTAACGTCGTTTAGCTCGACGCTCGTTGATGATTTTCATGGTGGGCGATACGGGTGATGCCCAAAATCCGGCATCTCTTCAACTCCAGAAGTTGTGGCTATTGGTGTAGTCGGTGGTTGTAAAAAGATTTGCTTGACTACCCTCCCATTGTTCACAGGATCCGGGGGCTTCTCCCTCAAATTGGCGTCCACCGCCGTCTTTTTCACGATCCGGACCTCATCGCTAGTGAGGTCCATATGTTCTTTTCCTTTTCTCCTCGTGGGAGGAGACTTAGGGAATCCGGGAGGGATCACATGTCGCGCGACCGCCTCATTAGACACTCCATTCTCAGGGGAGCTAACTTGCTCTCCAAGGTCCCCCAAGCTATCGGGGGGATTCCTCGAGAGCACTTCCCATGCACTCGTTTCAACAGCTCTTTCTTCTTCATTCTCCAACACATTGATACTAGGATCGTCCGGGGGGTTTGGATGTTTCATCGACAAGCCCAAGTCAAATTCGACTCTTTCTTGGCCCACATTCAGGGAAAGCTTCCCATTCTGTACGTCTATCAACACTCCGGCGGTTGCCATAAAGGGTCGTCCAAGAATAATTGGGGTGTGCTTGTCTTCCGGCATGTCCATCACCACAAAATCGACTGGTACATGCACCCCTTTCACATCGACTGGGAGGTCGTCCACTACTCCCACCGAATACTTGACCGAACGGTCAGCAAGTTGTAATGTCATGCCGGTGGGCTCTAAGTCTCCCATCCCTATTCTCTTGTACAACGATAGGGGCATTAAACTGACGCTCGCACCAAGATCGTAGAGCGCCCTATGGATTTGCACTTCCCCGATAGAGCAAGGGATGGAGAAACTTCCAGGATCCTTGAGCTTGGACAGATTTGCACGCTGAATGAGTGCGTTGCACTCCGCCGTTAACACGACCTTTTCTTTTCTAGATCCACGTGTCACCAAGTCTTTCAAGAATTTAGCATAGGAGGGGATCGTCTCTATGGCCTCGAGGAAGGGGATTTGCAAACTCATGTCTTTCACCATGGCAAAGAATTTGCCATACTTCTCATCGATTTTGGCTTTGGTGAGCCGTTGTGGGAGAGGCACAACGGGCTTGAATAACTTCAAATTCCCTTCTTCTTTCTTCTTCTCTTCTTCGGGGGTTCCATCCGGAGCCACAATTTTTGGCGACGGGGCACCGTCGTCATTAGCTTTTTCAATTGACCGCTCGACGGCCAGTGGTGCTTCCTGTTCTTTGGGCGGCGATCTAGTAGGAATTTGTGTCCCGCTCCTCAAGACGATGGCGGACACGTCTTCATGTTCATGTATGAGTGCCAAGGTCCGATTTACCCCCCTAGGTTTCACCTCAGGTTGTGGCGGTAATAAATTCTGAGGTCTTTGCAGGTTCGCCACTTGCAACCCCAGCTGTGTCACCTGATCTGTGAGTACTCTTTGTCACATCTCCAGCTTCAGATTGATTTTCTCCTGGTTGGCTATGTATTGAGTCAAGAGGGACTCAACCGGAGAAATGGCCCTCTGTTGGCCGTATTGCTGCTGGGCAGGCTGCTGATTCCTAGGGGCATATTGTTGATACTGTGGTGGAGGTTGTTGCTGATATTGCTGCTGCTGAAACTGCTACTAGGGCCTAGCCGGCTGATATATCTGCTGTTTTTGCTGAGCCGGTTGTTGGTAGGGTGCCCGGTAACTAAGGTTCGGATGATTCCGGTTGTTGGGAGAGTAGGCCGGGTTTGAGTTGGTCTGTGGTGGAAATGGCGCATTCCCCGTAGGATTGTAAAACAATGCGCTCGCCTGATCCAACGGTGGTGAGACGTCACCACCGTCGAATTCCCCAAAAACTTCGGATTCTACCGCAGCAATCTGTTGTGTACCGGCGCCACCGGCGCCTACCATCAATGCGGAGATCTGGGTCGATAGCAAGTCAAATTTGCTTGACAATTTGTCGACGTCTTCCACTCTATGGATGCCCCCAGACCTTGGTGTGGCTCTCTCGTCACACCATCGTTCATTGTTGGATGCCATATTTTCCAAAATTTGCCCGGCATCTTCTTCTCTTCTTGACATGAAGGACCCTCCAGCCGCGGCGTCCATGGAAGACTTTAAATCGTCCCTCAGCCCATTATAAAACAGATTTATAATCTACAATTTGGGGAGCTCATGGTGGGGACATCTTCTCAGCATCTCCTTGTATCTTGTCCAAGCCTCATGCAAGGACTCGTGGCTGGCCTGGGAGAAGGAGGAGATCTCACTCCTCAGCTTCATGGTCTTCCCCGGAGGAAAGAACTTTGTCAGGAAAGCATTGGAGAGCTTCTCCCAGGTGTTGAATGTATTTGGGTCCTTCCCCCTAAGCCACAGCTTGGCCTTGTCTCGCAAGGAGAAGGGGAACAGCTTCAGTCGGATCGCCTCAGTTGTGACACAGTTAATCCGGAAGGTGTCACATTTCTCCAAGAAGGAGTCTAGATGCTCGATCGGGCTCTCCATGGGTGCACCCAAAAACTGATCCTGCTGGATCCACGTCACCAAAGACGGCTTTAGCTCGAAGCTTTGGGCCGTAATAGCTGGAGGACGGATGGCGGAAGTGGACTCGATAGATGGCATCGAGTACTCCAACAGGGACATGTGAGGCGGGGTGTTCTCCACCATGGCTTCAGGATCCTCTCTTCTTCGCTTCTCGGCACCCAAACGCCTAAGGGTGGCGTTAATCTCTGGATCAACGGGGATCAAGTCGTCGAGACTTATTGAACTCCTGCGCATGAAAAAAAACAAACACCCGTGAAGCGACAAGTGGGAGAGAAACAGATAAGATAAGAAATAAAAATAAGAAAATAAAAAGGAAAAAGAAGAATGCGAAAATTATCGCGAGGTAGGGATAAGAGCTAGACACTAGGGTTCAAGAGATCCTAAAATAACAAGCATGTTGTCTCCCCGGCAACGACGCCATAAACTTGACGTGCCCCCGGTTTGCGAACCGCAAATGGCCTGGGGACCCGCGTGAGGGTTTAGATATTTGTAACCGCAAGTGCACGGTGTTGTAGTGTGGCTTGGGGGTCGAACACAGGGAGGCTAGGATGTGCTTGTGTCAAGGAGGACCGAAATCACCCCGTGGGTGAGCTAGCCCAGATCGGTTGATGGTTTGTCGCGGTAAAGGAATGCAAGGTATGAACAATATGATAATAAACCCGGGACTTTGGTTTCCACTCCAACGAGCGACTCTCGCTGATACAGCCTACGGGTAGGATGGCGATCGGAATTAGAGTCTAATGGTGAGACGTTGCCTCTGAAAGTGGTACCAGCATCCCATGGGCCCGATATTCCGGTCGGTGCCCAGGATGATACACCGGACTTCCCGGGTTTGATCAGTGGGCACTCCCATGTCCATTAACACTGATCGATTCCGGGAGCACTAAGCTCGCAACGATAACTCCCAACGTCTCATCCTGCCGCTCCCGCGCGCTAGGATTCGGCGTCTACGCTTAGGGCGTGAGCTATGGCTAGGGAGTCAACCGCCAAGTTTATTCCCCCTTGGCCCAACGATCAAAGGCGGTCTTTTTCTCGTCGATGACAATAAAACACCCCGCGTCACCGTTAGATTCCTAATCCCTAACGATTTCCTAACCCTATGGACGCATCAGGAAGAGCCCCCGAAGGGGTTTCCGCCAAAATCCCAGATTTGGGAACTACTCACCAATATTCATTAAAAAGCGATCTAAATGAAAATAGACCGTTGAAATCATATCAGACGATAGGAATGCAAAGGTAGTAGAGCAATAAAGATAATACTAAAGTTTTACAAAGATCCGAAAACTTACAAAAACAGGAAAATTACAGCCGTCACAAAATGAAGAAAACAGTAAAAAATAACCAACTCCCGAATCTGGGAAACCTAGGGTTCTATTTATAGAAAACGGCATCACCCGATCGGTTGACAAGTCAACCGGTCGGGTGAGCCGCTTCACAAAATCACAGCGCAATGCGGGGGTTTCACCCGGTCAGTATGAACCGGTCGGTTGGATCTTGGTGCGGTCGGTTGGATCTTGGTGCCGACCGGTTGGATCTTGGTGCGGTCCGGGTGAGGAGACCGGTTGGAGCTTCGAGTCTTGGCTGTTGAAATTCAGCTACAGGTGAACCATTCGGGTGAAGGTCACCTGATCGGTTGGAAATCAGTTTCGAATTTCCAGAGACTTTGAGCTTTCGACTCGGTCACTGAACCGACCGGGTGACTTCTCGGGGGCTCCAAGCTGCATCCGGGTGGTGCACGCGTGCATCACCCGATCAGTTGGAGATGACCAACCGACCGGGTGAGGGGTGAAAGATGTAATCTTCGTCGTTTGACCCCCTGGATCACGCGTGACTCCTCCCGTTGCTCCAGGGACACATGATATCATCGTTTTGCGTCCCAAATGACAGTAAACTCCTGCAAAACACGGAAAATACGGAAAAGTGAAAGAAAACAAGAAAATACGAGAAAACACGAGAATACGAATAAAAGACGGCGGTAAATACGGAAAAACATGGAAGAAAACGCGCGTAAATATATGAAATATAAACGCACGTCATTACTGTACCTTTTGGAACCCAGATTTGCTTAAATTTAATATTCTTGTTCATGTACTTGTAATTGCAATATGCATGACCAACACCCCCCACACACATATAAAATTTAGGAAAAATACTTCTTCCAAATCATGTTTCTTTTTGAATCTTTGAATTAACTCTTGGCTTTTTATCAATTCTATTTCCATAGTCTAAACCACAAATATTGTTGCCATGTATCTGATTTCCAAGAATAATGTCTAATGATTGCTTTCCAACTCCAAATTTTTTAATGGTTAGCTCAAGATCAGATACTTTAGATTTTAAATACATGTTTTCATTAACAAGCATGGTACATTTGCTGATAAACCCCTTTCTATTCTCTTGCTCATTCTTTTTTAAATTTCCCATTTTCTTTTCTAGTTCAATAAATTTTTCTTTATACATTTTATTTTCACTTAAAAATGTAGGACATTTTTGGCATTCAATTTTTTCATGCACACTAGACTTTTCCTTTTTCAACAAATCAATGGTAGCTTTATATGCATCAATTTTAGCTTTCAATTTATCAACTTCTAGTGACATGTTGAAATTATATTGTTGCAGTTCGTATTGGCATCTCTAAATGATTCTAAAGTAGATTCTAAGCCATCAATTTCATTTCGCATTTGTTCTCAAATATTCAAAAGCTTAACTTTAATACCAGATTTTACCTCATTGAGCTCTCCCATCAAGCAAAGAGTGGAGTGGGCTATCTCCTCCTGAGTTTCATCCTTGTTATCCTCATCCCATGTTACTGCCAAAGATTTTCATTTCTTCTTTGCAGAGTTATTATTTCCTTGTGGGAAATTCTTCATAAAGTGTCACTGCTTCCTGCATTTAAAACAAAGAACTTGATCAGTAGTATTCTGCTCAGAAGAATTTTTCACAGGATTATATTTATTAGAACGATTGAATCTTTTTGTCAATTTAGCTCTTCCATGCCTAGTCTTGATGTATTTTCTAAATCCTCTGACCATCTGTGCCTGCTCCTTATCAAGTTCATCATCATCTTCTTCTTCAGCTTGAAAAGCTAGTGCCTTAGGAGTCTTGGCCTTAGATTTATCTCTTGATTAGTTGGTCTTTATTTCAAGCTCATGGGACATCAGGTTTCCTATCAGTTCCTCCATGCTCAGCTTTGCAAGGTCCTTATCTTCCTGGATAGCCGTGACTTTGGGATGGAATGAGCTTGACAGTTCCCTCAAGATCTTCTGTACTTGATCCAGACTAGAATATGGTTTTACAAGAGCGTTTGAATTATACAAAATGTATGTGAACCTTGCAAACAGCTCTTTGATGGATTCCATAGGAAGCATGTAGAAGCTTTCATATTCTGTGCTCAGCAAGGCTAGTCTGGACTCCTTTACTTGCGACGGTCCCTCATGTGTCACCTCCAGCATGTGCCAAATTACCTGTGCAGTTAAACATTGAGAGATACGATTAAATTAAGTTTTATCCAAAACAGAGATAATTGCATTCATAGATTTCCTATTCAGTGAATAACGTTTCCTATCAACATCATCCCATTTATCTTCAGGTTTCAAGATTTTAGTGTCTTCAATTTTAATCGTGGGGGGTTTATATCCTTTTTCAACTATGTTCCACACATCATAATCAACAGACACCAAATAGATTTTCATTTTTTATTTCTAGTAAGCATAGTCTACACCATTAAACTTGGAGGGTCTGGTAGGCCTGACCTTCAGCAAAGGCTGAATCAGAAATATTCATGGTTCTCTAGCTTAGATCCTCTAACCTGCTCTGATACCACTTGTTGGATCGGGATCTAAGCCTTGAGAGGTGGGTGAATAGGATAAGAAAATATTTTCGTGATCATACAAGCAATATTCAACACAACCAATCAGACATAGAGTAAATTAAGTGCAAGTAGAGACAATCACAGATTGCACGAGAGAGTTACCCTGGTTCGGTCGCCCCAATGACCTACTCCAGCCCCAAAGCAAATACTAGATTAAATAGTAACGAGGTACAACTATAAAGAGATACGAGCCCCAACTTGTCAAGACCCAAAAACCGATAGTTTAATCACACTACAAAGATCAATAAACCTAATATCACTAATGTAAAGAGATAATAGGTTTAGAAAGCTCAGTTTGTGTTGGTGTTGTAGTCTCTGTCAATCAGCACGTCGTCAGGTACGCTCTAACATAAATGTAGCCTCGATCTGATCTCTGGATCTCAATCTGTAACTCTGCAAAGTTTAATAGCAATCTGGTCTGTGTGTATAGAAATTCCAGTATAGATCTGATCCAAAGTGGGATGTGCACATAACAGCTCCTTCAACTTCTTCTTTTCAAGCAAGTTTCCTCTTGACTTCAACTGGGCACCAACAAACCCTAGGTGAAGACGACGGCAACGTGAAGATGTCCAGTATCAACAAGACCTTCGTGGAAACAAGATGGCTAGCAGTGCAACCTCCTTCACCCAACAGCAAACTTTATGAGCACTGCAACTCTAACGATCATAGCGGCATCAAACTTTGTGTGCACAACAACTAGGGCAGCAGCAGAAGACTCGTCGATGGCAAGGAGGAGTTGATTCAGCAGTCTTAATGTGGAGGCGAGAAGATGGAGCAACATGATGGTCTTCACGGTATTGAGGTAGTCGTCGACAACAGATGGACGATGGTAGCAAGGAGGATGGTTTCTCCGCAGTGAGATAAAGGACGGCAACACCAACAAATGGTGTATAGGAACTCTTCACGCATGTAAGGAGGTTGTTGTTTGGCATGGAAGATGACCTCGGCTTTGGCTTCTTCTAGGCAACATGATGAAGTCGGCGACGAGGTGTTGAAGGCGTGGAAGATGACCTCCACATCAGCTTCTTCTCAACAACCACAAGGTCACCGGCAGCAGCAAAGGAACACCACCGGAGCTGGCAACCATGAGAGAAGAGGCTAGGGCTTCTTTTTAGAGTAGGTTGCGGCTATGGTTTGATCTGAGTAGGTTGTGGCAGCTTTGTACCTTGCGGCTTTGAGAAATTACGGCTTATGATTTTATAGACTAGGGTTTCTTTTTTCTTATTTCTTTTTAGTCGCTTGCTTTCTCATCATTTTTGAGGGGGTCTATACAAGGGTTTGTGGTGAGAGGTTTGTCTCAAGGAGAATCCCATAAAACTAGGAATTTGATTGGAATACTTAATGAGATTTGAGTAGATTTTATTTTCAAATACAAACCATCTTCCTTATCCCTTCATCACTTGACCAAATCCTCCTTGAATTTGAATTGATAATTTCTCCATCACTTTAACCAAGTCCCCCTTTTAATATTCACAAGCTTGCCACCGTCTCCGTATTTACATCATTGTCACTCCTAAAATACTTAGCAAACACATCAAAACATTCACACACATTTGTTATCATAAAACATGAAGTCATCGTTCTTTGTATCCAACATCGTCCTCTTCGATGGCTATAATCCTTGTGTCGAGAAGCTAGATCCGTTTTGCTCAATCCTTACAATGGTGGTGATATGTTAGCCCTAGCTCCTTCTCTAATTTCATTTCCTCCCAGTTGATTGCTCTTCACCCTAGTCACACACATTCCCACAGCTATACAAAACTTGACACCAATCCTAGATTTGGACCTTTGCCTCCCTGTGTTCAACACCTGCTACTGATGTCCCCTAGATTTGAGCATACAAGTGCAATATGATTGGGGATACCAGATTTAAATATTTATACTGCAAGCGCATGGTGTTGTAGTGTGGCTTGGGGGTCGAACATAGGGAGGCGTGTGTTGTGCTTGTGTCAAAGAGGAACCGGTTCACCTGATGGGTGAGCTAGCCCGAACGATCTATGGTTGTCACAGAATATAGATACGAAGGATAAACTATATAAAAGGAAACCTAGGACTTCGGTTTCCACCCTATCATGTGTTCTCACTATTACGACCGACAAATATGAATACGATAGGATTTAGGGTTTAGTGGTGAGATGTTGCCTCTAAGAGTGATACCTAGCGTCCCATGGGCCCGATATTTCGGTCGGTGCCCAGGATGATACGCTAGGACTACCTGGGTTCGGTAGGTGGGAATTCCCATGTCCATTAACATCGACAGACTCCGGGGGCACTAAGCTTGCAACGATTACTCCCAACATCTCATCCTGCCATTCCCACGTGCTAGGATTCAATGTCTACGCTAAGGACGTGAGCTGTGGCTAGGGAGTCAACCGCCAAGTTTATTCCCCCTTGGCCCGACGTCAGAGGCGGTCTTTCTCCCACCAATGACAATGAAACACCCTGTGTAACCTTCTAAATTCCTAATCCTTATCGAAATCCTACTCTTATGGTCGCTCTAGGGAGAACCCACGAAGGGGTTTCCACCGAAATCCCAGATTTGGGAACTACTCACAATTCATAGCTAAAATGCAATCTAAACAAAATTTAACGGTGGGAATCATGATCAAGCAATAGAAATCAATTGATAGCAATGATATTAAGGCAATATTAAAGTTTGAAGTCAATCGAAACACTTACAAAACAGAAGAAAATTCCATCCGTCAAAATACAAAAAAGAAAGAAAAATAACAAGATTCGTTTTTAGAAAACCTAGGTCAGCTATTTATAGAAATCGATGTCACCCAATCGGTTGAAGCATCAACCAATCGGGTGAGCTACTTGACACTTCGCTATCGGGCTTCAGAACTTCAACCGATCGCAGTCCCTGAGCAGGTGGTACCGTCGGTTCACCAATTGAGGAATTGCGGCTACAGATGAACCGATCGGTTGGAAATCAGCTCAAAAGAACAAATAACTATGTCGGGTTCACACGATCGACGAACCGGTCGGTTGAGCTCTCCGGGTCATCGTTTGGAAAATTCAGCTACAGATGAATCGATCGGGTGAGATGTCACCCGATCGGTTGGAATTCAGCTTCAAATGGCAGAGAGCTCTGTCGATCTCACCCGATCACTGAACCGATTGGGTGAGCTGCTCTTCACTTCAGCCTCCGTCCGGGTCGGATATGTGTGCATCAACCGATCGGGTGGCTGGTCCACCCGATCGGTTGGGGGCTAAGATATAGCAATCTTCATCGTTTGACCCTCTGGACAGCGCGTGACTCTTTCCGTTGCTCCGGGGACTCATGATATCTTCTTTATATGTCCCCAACGCTGGCAATCTCCTGCATTTATACGAAAACACAAAGAAGTGAAAGAAAACTAAAAATCACAAGAAAATGGGTACGGGACGACGAAAAACAACGGAAAATCACAAAGAAGACGTGCGTGAATATATAAAATATAAACGCACGTCAAAATCCCCCATGCTGAACCCTTCCTCGTCCTCGAAGAAGACGAGTGAGAGTAGGAGCGCAGAGGGGGAAAATAGAGAGATATATAGAAAGAGAAAACAAAATCCTAGATCGCCTGTCAGAGCCAACAGAATCAAACACGCCACGCGAGGCAAGCATGCGAAAAAACACAACACTAAACCAAGGAATATGAGTCCAAACAAGTGTCGTGGGCCCACGCTGTGAAGCGCGAGTGAGTGTGGTCATGTGCTAGCAGACGGTGTTACTATCTACGATGTGCAATAAAGCTCCATATACACATACGCAAGGAATGACCCAAGTATCAATTCAATTCGAAATTGCGGTGAATAAAAGCTCAAGCATGCATGAGAAGAGCGTAAGAATAGAAACGTATCATGCGTCGGGGACTCCACATCTAGGAACTAGGAAATTACCACACTATCGACTAGATAATAGCTAGAAAGTTCATATTCCAAGTGTTTTCGAAAACGATGGAGGTTGAGAAGAGTGGAGTAGAGCACTCGGTGCAAATTCTCGCCTTCCCTTTATTCTCGGTAGATAGGAAAAAATATTCACACGGGAATTTTTTTGGGTTTTGGGTATTTGTATTTTTTTTGAATTTTTGGCTATGCATATTTTTTTATTTTCTCTTTTCTTTTCTTTTTTGGGTTTTTCTTTTCTCTCTTTTTTTTGGATTTTTAAATTTTGGGATATATGCATGTGTACTCTCCCAAGTGGGAGAACGGTACACGACGAGGGGATTTGCACCAAGTAAAATAAAAAAGAAATCGGATTCTAAACACTTGGGCAAAGGAGATTTTTCATGCTAATCAGAGTATATGCTAAATGGGTTATCCTAGTCCTAATTGTGGAATCCCGACACATGCGAATTGAAGAATATGATATATATATATATTCCATGCATATAGAAGCAGACAATAGATGAAAATACCGTATATTCAAATCGGAGCATGATAATCTAGGGGTCATCCCTGGACAGGTATATAAATCAAAATCACAAAGTAGAAGCACACCAACTAGCTAGTCACGACACACGACTCACATAAAAGCAAAGTGAACCCACGATGCATGAAATGCAATAGGACTCGGCTTCCTAGGGTTAGTGAATGTGATTATCGAAGCCATGCTAGGTGTGTGTGTAGTTTTGTGGCAATTCATCATATATGGTCATCTCTAGGATAGAGAGAACAAAAAATGAGAGGAAAAAGAAAAACACGATGAAAACGACTCAAAAACGAAGAAAAAGACGCAACTGACGCACGAAGTGTGACTCCCCCAAGCAGAAACTTGCATTGCCCTCAATGCAATAGTACAGGAGGGAAATGAAAATGGGGAGGAATACGCACCGACACAAAAGAATGAAAAACGAGAAAATACACGGACGAAACTGAGAAATAAAAAGAAGGAAAAAGAAACATAGAAAATAAAAGATAGAAAAAGCACAACCACACGACATATATAAACAGGCACACAACAACGAAAGAACACGACAACACACACAAAATTCGATTTCCCCCAAGCTGGACATGACAATGCTAGCAAAATTATATGATCAATGGTGATGCAGATATATGACGGGGGAGGTCAATCTGAGCCACTGTCAGTAGAATGGTAGGGAGATGGTGAGGAGGGTGGTGAATAGTGGAGGAAGGAATCTCCTGAGGACGAAGGAGAGGGTGTGCCGACAGGAATAGGAGGGGCAACGGGCTGGATTAAAGGTGGATCGAGATTTATTGGTGGATCGTGGTGGATAATGATTGCACTTGGTGAACTGACACACTGGTGCCAATCGGGAGGTTCCAAGGGTGGAAAATGTACGAGTGTGGCATACCAAGGATCCGGGTAGAACTCCCACGATAAATGGGAAATGCGAATGGGGATTTGCTCAGAAGATGATGGCGGGAGGATGGCAAATGGAGTACATTCAGGACTATAGAGGTAGACAGTACGCTCCTTGCCGAAAGAGTTGATCATACTGATATCGATCAAGTAGTCGCGATCGATACGGCAGCGTCCTGGTAAAATAGGGAGGTCGGGCGGCAGCCTCAAAACACAACTGACAATAAGAGTGATCATCCCACCACAGCAGATAGATTTAGAGGTTGCGCGGCTACCAGATAAAATCTCGTGGCTGATCCAATATGTGGTGTTTATGGGCAAAGGGGCATGTCCATGGATTCTGTCGTGGGACATGGCGTAAAGAAAGAAAAGCTCATCCCGAGACACCGTGGAAACATCTACGCGGGAGAAGATGGTGTTGGCAAGGAGGCAATGAGTGAAGCGGTAACATGGATGTATGATGTAGGAGGCAAGTGCTCCCGATGGAAAGGTGGTATACCGGGTGAACCGTTGCCAAACACCATCGTATCGAAAGTAAGAAAAGATATCAGACTGATCGTGAGTTGAACATTCAACATGGCGATCGGGTTGTGGAAAATTCAGAATATTGTTAAGATCCGCAAAACTCATAGAAAAATTGGCATTGAAAGCGCGGAAAGTGAAACCATCGGACACTTCGAGAGAACTAAGGAACTCGAATGTGAGATTTTGGTGTGTGTGGGCATGAGCACACAGAAGGAAATCGCAACCGATGCAGTTAAAAAGTCTGCTGAGCCCCCTAAAGAGTCCGAGAGATTCAAGTGTGTGGGAATCAGCGAAAAGGGTAGGTCGCATGGGGCGATGAAGCAGGGCATGCAGACACGCAAATTGCTCTTCAGAAGTTGGGTGAATGCCCAAGAATGATTGGGGAAAGGGCCGTGTAGGGGGTGTCTGCATGATGAAGAGGCTATCTCTTTTCCCTTCCTAGACATGGTAATGCCGTGGTCGAAGCGGGGAGGGGAGGGGGTGTCTATGATGATGATAAGGCAGATGAAGCCGATAAACACAAATTCAAGACATTGCATATATGGAAATAAATATGCAGAGTGTAAAGAGGTTACCCAACAATGATGCAAGTCCAAGCTTCCGGAAGATCCCATACCATATGAGGGAGCAATCTGGGGAACCGCCGCTCGCTGATCCGTCAAGAAATGAAATTTCAAAAATTGGGGGCAAGGGTTAGGGTTTGGAGGTTTTGCGGGTGGATGTGGTCGGTGGGGAGGGTATTGATGGTGGGGGAGTATGGAAAAACGTAAGGGAATGATCTTAGGGGTGAAGGGATTGATGGAGGAGATCAATTGGGAAGATGGAGACAGAGAACGTGCGCACAGAAATGTGGGAGTCGGGTGAATGAGGTCGGGTGAGGGGGAGTATGTATAGAGGCAGAGGCAAACTGATCGGGTGATGGTTCCCCCGATCGGTTGGGTCGGTTTCGAAAATTCCTTGTCGGTCAACAGCTACAGGTGAACCGATCGGGTGAGATCTCACCTGATCGGTTGACCGCTTCCCAAATTTTCCCAGAGCACTGTGCTTTTCACCCGGACAGCCACCCGATCACAGCTTCAGTCCAACCGATCGGTTGATTTAATCTCAAAAATTCCTGAGAGCTCTACTGTGTCACCCGATCGTCCACCCGGTCAGTCTCGTATGCCACCCGATCGGTTCACTGTTGCACTGATACGAGCCATCCTCAGACACGGTCTAACCGATCTGTTGATTCATCACCCAAGCGGTTGGAGACGGTTTCCTGCACAAGTTCAAAGTTTGATCTAAGTCTTCCGATGGAAACACCCATTGCTGAATTTATTCACCAAAAATAAGAAAAATAATCCTAAGAATAAAGACGAAGGTTTAGAACATGGGTTGCCTCCCATGAAGCGTTGTTGTTTAACGTCGTTTGCTCGACTCCTCATTTAGTCATCAATTCAGATCCGGAGGATTTGTAGATGAGCCATCGGTCGTTGAGATTCCGACCGGAGAGATTGCTGGATCACCAATCGCATAATGTTTTAGGCGCTGCCCATTGACTTTGAACGGTTCATCTCTTCCCATTATCTCAATTGCGCCGTGCATGAAGACCTTGGTGACTCGGTAAGGTCCCGACCACCTGGACTTGAGCTTCCCAGGAAAAAGCCTCAGTCTCGAGTTGAATAGGAGAACTAAGTCTCCTTCCTTGAATTCTTTCTTCAGAATATGCTTGTCGTGCCACCGTTTCAACTTTTCCTTGTAGATCCGAGCATTTTCGTAAGCATTGAGCCGGATCTCGTCAAGCTCATTCAGATGCAGCTGTCGGTGGCTTCCTACCTCCTTGGCATCGAATTTCAGATTTTTGACGGCCCAAAATGCTTTGTGCACCAATTCCAAAGGTAGATGACATGCCTTCTCGGAGACAAGTCGGTAAGGGGTTGTGCTAATCGGAGTCTTGAACGCAGTTCTGTAAGCCCAGAGTGCGTCTGAAAGTTTTGATGACCAATCCTTCCTAGAGTTGGCCACCGTCTTCTCAAGTATGCTTTTGATCTCTCTGTTAGAAACTTCTACTTGGCCGCTAGTCTGTGGGTGATAGGCACGTCCGATTCGGTGTTGTGCCCCGTACTTCTTCAAGAGAGCTTCGAATTTCTTCTCTATAAAGTGGCTCCCTCCGTCACTGATTAAAACTCGAGGCACGCCGAATCTCGGGAAGATATTGTTTTTAAAGAATTTGGCGACCACTCGGGAATCATTAGTAGGGCTGACTATCGCTTCTACCCACTTGGACACATAATCCACGGCTACCAAGATATACCGATTCCCAGAGGACGAGGGGAATGGTCCCATGAAGTCGACTCCCCACACATCGAAGATCTCGACTTCCAAAATGCAGTTCTGAGGCATTTCGTTCCTTTTGGATATGTTTCCTGTTCTCTGGCATTTGTCGCAAGCCTGGACATTAGCGTTTGTGTCCTTGAAAAGGGTAGGCCAATAGAATCCACTCTGTAGGATCTTCGCCATTGTCTTGTAAGCACTCCATGGCCCCCACACTGTTGATCATGGTAATGAGAAATTATGGAGGTTGCTTCTGTTTCGGGAATGCACCTTCGTATTATCCCGTTATTGCAGGCCTTGTACAAATAAGGGTCGTCCCAATAATATTTCCGGACCTCATGAAAGAATTTCTTCTTCTGCTGATAGCTCACGTTATGGGGGACGATGCCGCATGTCAGATAATTGGCGATGTCTGCGTACCATGGAGTCCATACGGAGGAGATGGAGAAAAGATGCTCGTCAGGGAGCGAGTCGTCAATAGGAGTAGCATCTGGATCGAGAGTAGGCAACCTGGACAGGTGGTCAGCAACGACATTCTCCGTCCCTTTCTTGTCCTTGATCTCCAAATCGAATTCCTGGAGGAGGAAAATCCACCTTATGAGCCGCGGCTTAGCCCCCTTCTTGCTCAAAAGGAACTTGAGGGCCGCGTGATCCGTATGCACGATTACTTTGGTACCAACAAGATACTGCCGGAACTTGTCCATGGCATAGATGACAGCTAGCAATTCCTTCTCCGTGGTCATATAGTTCCTTTGGGATATGTCAAGGGTTTTGCTCGTATAGTATATAACCTGTAGATTTTTATCCTTCCTCTGCCCCAAGACGGCCCCAACTGCATAGTCGCTGGCATCGCACATTAGCTCGAAAGGTAGACTCCAGTCTGGTGGCTGAATCACAGGTGTGGAGATGAGGGCTTGCTTCAATAGGCGAAAAGCTTCCATACACTCGTCATCAAAGACGAAAGGCGTATCTTTCACAAGGAGTTGGGTCAAGGGCCTAGAAATTTTGGAGAAAACCTTTATGAACCGGCGGTAGAATCCAACGTGCCCTAAGAATCCACGAACTCCCCGAAGGTTAAGCGGAGGCGGAAGCTTTTCAATCCCATTAACCTTGGCATTATCCACCTCAATCCCTCTTGAAGAAATAATGTGCCCCAACACGACTCCTTCTTGGACCATAAAATGGCATTTTTCCCAGTTCAGAACTGGTCTGTTATCTTGACACCTTTCCAAGACTTTCGTCAGGTTACGGAGGCATGAGTCAAACTTTGTTCCATAGACGGATAAATCGTCCATGAATACCTCCATTATATCCTGGGAGTAGTCGGAGAAGATTGCGAACATTAACCTTTGAAATGTAGCCGGGGCATTGCAAAGCCCAAACGGCATTCTCCTGTAAGCCTACGTCCCAAAAGGACAGGTAAAGGTCGTCTTCTCCTGGTCGTCGTTATGGGTGGGGATTTGCAAAAATCCAGAGTATCCATCCATGAAGCAGAAGGAGTTGTGCTTCACCAGTCTCTCGAGCATCTGATCAATGAAAGGAAGAGGATAGTGATCCTTCCTTGTGGCCTTGTTCAGTTTTTGGTAGTCGATGCACATCCGGTACCCCGTGACAGTCCTCGTGGGTATGAGCTCGTTTTTCTCGTTACGAATTACCGTCATTCCTCCTATCTTGGGTACAATGTGCACCGGGCTAACCCAGCGACTGTCAGAGATAGGGTATATGATCCCAGCATGTAGGAGTCTAATAATCTCCTTCTTGACCACCTCCATCATGATGGGATTTAGTCTTTGTTGTGGCTCAATTGAGGAGGCTTGCTCGTCTTCAAGTAGTATCCTATGTGAGCAAAGCCCCAAGCTTACTCCCTTCAAATCTTCGATTGCATACCCGAAAACATTCTTTAACCTTTTTAAAACACCAAGTAGTTTAGTCATCTGGTCTGCAGGCAGCGAGGAGTTCACTATGACTGGCAGCGTCGAATTCTTCCCCAAATATTCATACTTCAATCCCAGAGGTAACTCTTTTATCTCAACCTCTTGGGATCCCGACACGTATTCCTCAAGCTGAGCATCCTCCAGTGAAACGACGTCTTCCTGGGTCTCCTGGAAGCTAGCATCCGGAGCTTCACTTCCACCCATGGTTTCGCAAGACGAAGCCTCACAAGGCAAAGAGGGGATAATGGAGGAAGGCTCTGGGTCTTCCTCAGGTACATGATAATGATCCGGGTAGACGGCCTCAACGCAAAAACAGGTCTCAACAGTCGATTGTTCTCCACCACTACTTTCAGCTTCCTCATTGTCCCAAGATCCAGGGTGCTATATAGATGTCTGCAAGGGATAGATTGATTCCTATTCAATGTGCTCGATAAAATCCGTCTGATAGTCCTCCGGGCAAAACTCCTCATGGGTACATAATTCTCCCCCACTGAACTCGAAACTGGGTACGTCACTACAAGAAGGGAGAATGGTAGAAACGGTTCCCGAATGGGTTACTAGCGGGTCATAACCGCAACTATTTACTTTTCAAGCGGGTGAGGGAACCGCTATAAATCGAGCCGTGAGAAACCTATTTTGTAGCTGTTACGAAACGCTACAACCTAACCGCCTGAAACACTATTTGGTAGCGGTTACGAACCGCCACAACCTGTTTTTCTGGCGGCTATTTTATTCCGAAAATGTGATTTCATAACTGAAGTTTTTGGCGGTTTGTAACTGCCACAAGCTCATAACAAGCGATTGTTTGTGGCGGTTCTAAACCGCCACAAAAAAAATAAAATTTTTTTTAAAAAAATAAAATTCAAAACTTGTTTGTGGCGGTTTTAAACCGCAGATAACTAACTTAATTTATTAAAAAAATAAAAACTGGGAAAAAACAAAATAAATCCACATGACAATATTTATTACAAAAACGCAAGTCTGGAACAAAATCAGTCTGCAGGAGGGATGCAAGGAGGCCATGTTGATGTGGAGACCAAGCAATTGCCTTTACAGTGGCCGTATGCTCGATAAATTTTGATGCTGGATGCTGAGAATGATGGTTCCAAACTAACATATGCTTGCAGAGTCAGAAGAAAATAACTGTAGTCTGAAGCAAAAGCAATTTGAAGGAGAAAGATTTGTTGAACAATTAGGTACCTAGTTGTCGTTTCCACCGGATGCAAGCTCTCTATCATCATGTGACCATTTCAATCCGCAAATCTGAGAAAGAACCAGATTTGGGAAAGTTATCTCTTCTGCTGATTGAGCCGAGTGTTCTCAAATCTCACCTCCGATCATGCTGGAGGATGATGAAATCATTTGAAACATGAAGATCATGTTGAAGGATGTTCTTATCTGTACTCCCCGACACCAAGATGCACGAGCTCCACCCCAGAACTCCAGTCCTCATGGGATGTCCACCCATAGTCTGGATTCTTTTGCATTGCATTCCATTCCAAATCTGTTACAGCCTCCAAACATAAACACAGCCTCCCTGCAAATATTGATACACTTCCAGAACTTCTTTACATTGAAATGAGATTGGTGGGGATCAAATCACCTGGATATCTCCAAGGCTAGTTCCGATGGCGAGATAGGACCCTTGCTTAGTCCATTGAACTGAGCAAACACCATCTCTACTCCCTAAATAGCACAGCTTTGTCACCTGAGACCAACACATTTGTTGAACTTTCACATCAAAACCAAAACCAAACCCAATGGAAATCCGTGTATTTATGAGTAACCTTGCTAGTGGATGCATTCCATAAAATCCGTGTATTTATGAGTAACCTTGCTAGTGGATGCATTCCATAAATAAACACAAGTCCCCAACCCAACAGCTAGAATGTTCTGCGAGGACCAATCCACAAGGTTCAAATAGAAATCATCCTGAAGGGAGGGAGCATCCAAATCCTGCAATAAAAAGAAAAACGAAAGCCCAATTAGCTTCCAGGAAGAAGTTACATACAATGAGTAATTCTAAACCAGTGATTTGAGCAATTTTAGACAATGAAACATGTTTCTTAGTGACATGGAGGAATGTAGAAGAAAATAAGATGAATGCATATATGCACTGGATAAGCACAAGTCCAGATTCTAGCCATCAGTATAGCCATCAGTACACAGAAGAATCTCAGAACCACCCACTTTGGCGTCCCTTTGGATCCCAGAAGTAAAAGATCCGTGATCAGAAATATATTATTAACACATGAAGTACAAAATATATAATGAATTGCAAAAGGTCAAATGAAAATATATGACAATCTTCGATCTTCTCTTAATATCTTTAGTAATATCTTGCTAGTGTTCTGAGAAATTTACCGAAAAAACAAAACGAGAATAATGGGTGTCAAGTATCGTTCGTGAATGACTGAAGCAAGCGGTTGCCTGCGGAAAAGCTGACCGTCCGAGCTGCCTCGCCATCGCTTTAGTCAAAGATTGAAGGGAGTTACTATGTGTGCATACCAAGTTTCTCTTCCCACTGACCATTGTAGACTTACACTCACTCACTCTCTCTCTCACTCATTCAAATTAATCAAGCTTAAGAGCCCTTCCAATAGAGGGCTGAACCATTCAGCCCCAACAGGGGCTAAAGCTGTGCCACACGTCGTCATCATTGCCTCTTTTTAAAAAAAGAAAGAGAGAAAAAAGATCAAAAAAGAGACAGATTGAGAAAGAGGAGAGAATTATCAAGAGGACATGATGGTGCAAATAGGAGGCACATGTATAAACATAACTTATACAAAGGATGTCAGTAAGAGACCTAAAGTAAAATTACATAACTTCTACTAGCACGCGTATAAACATCAAAATACTTTCAAATGAATAGATTCAATCGTTAATACAGATGGGGCAAATAGGAGGCAAAAAGATTATATACTCAATTTGGTATCACGGTGGTCAGTCACAATGCTTTTGACTGGAAAAAAGTCAAAAGGTTGCCAAGTGCAAATGAGCATGCATAACATATACACAACATTACTCTCCACAGAACAAGTTTAACAAACAAGAGGACATGATGATTCTAATTTTGCATTCAAAAAAAATGTCCACACCCACATGAATCAGTAGACTATGCAATCTGATAGTGAAATAAAAAATGGAGCTAGCAGACATATCTGATGCAAGTGGGAGAAGTGAGGCTAAAGGGGAGGTAAATGCCAATATTTTCTTTTCTTTTTACTTTTTTTCCTTTTCTACAATAATCTAGCAGACATCTTGCCAAGTGCAAAGAGGTGTTTTACATAGACGCATTTGCAGAATGCTTCTTCTTTAGCCTGGTGTATCCTCTCTGATCATTCTCTCTTCCTCTTTAATCTTTCATCAAAACAATGGATTACATTCCACAATGACAGTTTCTGCCATGGAATAATTAATACGTTGTCTTGGTTGCAAGTCCCCTAGTGCAAGAAATGATGCAATTTATGCACTATCATAAGATAATGATAATTAGAATATTATTGTTGTAGTAAACCTGACTTTGACATAGTTTGTAGAGATGTAACCTACATGTGCACACGCTTAAAAATGAACAAACAAATGCCATATGAAGTGCACAACTTGGTGAATCACAAGCAACATGCCATCTCCAACATTCTCAATCAAAGCCTGGGGAAATTTCCCTTCTTTATGACATGACTGGGTAATCGTTATTAGGTCAGGACAAAAAGGATTAGACAGATTCATATGCTCGGGAAATTTGAAGAATTAAAAGAATATGATGAAAAATACTAACATATTTTGCCTTTTTATTTCTAGACGATCAATTCGATACACCAAATAATTATCAATGGTCTATTGTACCATGAAATTTATAAACCATATGAAAACAATATCAGAGTCGCACAACTTAAAAAATTAAAACTACAATGATCAATAAAAGAGAATACTTACAATAAAGCAACAGGTAGATTGGATTTCCTGTTGAATAAACAGCCATTCATTGAAGCTGGTGGAACCTCAGGTTCCATTTCTAACCCCTTCAGCACTGCTCTCATCCTTGATGACTTGGAATTCACTGTTTGATTCCAAGTCATAGGGTGCACTCGGATATGTCAAGTGACAGAATAAGACATCGATAGAAATTAAGAATGAGATGCACATACACAATACATGACAGCAAAAATAGAAGGAAAAAAGGAAACAAAGGAAAGAAAGAATGAGATGCGCATACAAACATATCAACTTACATGAAAGATTATCTCACTTTAAACCTTTTCTAATATTGCATGCATGCTAACTTTTAATTCTGAAATTTTCTTTCCTCGTACTATTTCACAACTTCCGTATGAGCTCCAAGACAAATAGAAAAGGCAATGAAAACAATAAAACCCCACGAACCAAATGATGGGTCTTTAGGCACGGTCTGCATAGACGATATCAGAGGCTTCTAATATTTTACAAGATTGGATAATTAAAAAAGCATGGTATGGTTATGTTTCAATCATGCCTAAGTCTATCCAGGTTTAGCTGTTTGAATCCATCCAAAAATAATGCCACTTCAACTAACAAATATATATCGATGCGACTTCTACCTCGTCGATATAATTTTCAGCTTTACAATGTCACAAATCACTACGCTCTACGTGGCGTGGTAAAAAAATTCATTGTCTCACCAATACACTACATTAGCCTACAGTATAAATGCAGTGCGCCACTTGTATTTACATCCATGTCATTTTCAAATGAACCGTAAACTCTATTTTTTCCTTTCTTTTTTAAATAGTTTCTTTTGTGCCCATGTCTTTCCTTTCTATTTCTAATTTTACTAAGAAATAATTATTCTCACATGTAAACATACGGAGCAAGTGAGTTACAGCTAAACCTTGGAAATAAAGGAACATAGAACATTGGCTAAAAGAAAACGGAGAAGAAAACGGATTTAAATGTTGATCTAGAAGGGTCATGGATTAAATGTAAAATTGCTTCAAATAAAGATGCCGCATACCTAGAACATAATACATGAACTTGGTATCAACTAAATTAAACATCAAAGAAATCATCTTTATATTTCAACTGTTCAAACAATTGTTAATAGAAGTAATGGAAATAAACTTTTGGGCCAACCAATTTGCCTTCAGATTTTGATTATAATAAGTTAAAGCTCGAGACATAAAGATAACCATTTACCATTTGTTTGTGTGAGATTGATAATATCCACTAGCCAAAGATATTCATGAATCTATGGAGCCACATAATATCTTTGAAAGGAATACATCTAGAGGATAACATCATCATCAAGAAGAGATGGGCTCCTTCTGGTGGTAGAGGAAGTGATGTGCTCAATAACAGAGCAATATCTCAACTAAAACTATAATTATTAACCAAGCTTTCAAGCACAATAATTTAAATTAAGCAAAAAATAAGCAAATATATTTTGAGAGAAAAAAATAAATAAAGGAGAAGATCTAATTTGTGTGTATTGGATTCATAATGCAAAAAGGTTAAATAACCGATATTTTCTTTTTTATCTTTATATTGAAAATAAACTTTTGTAAGATGCCAAAACCACAATAAATGATAATTTCTGAAATTAATTGTTTTTGCTAAAATATGAAAGTGAAATTTTAAATAAACAATAGGAAATACAGTGATATAGATGTACTCTTAAATTTAATCAATGGATACATGATCTGTAGTTGATTTAGATGATGTCAACTCTAAATAAAAACCATCATATGAACCAATAAACCTGACACATCGTCCAGATTGAAAGAACCTATTGATAAACCAATTTTCTTTAATTAGTCAAATTATTGTTAAACCAATCCGTGAACCGAGAAGATCAAGAATCAAATACTGCACAAATTTACAATTAAAAAGAACAGGGCCACAACATGCTATTCAACAAATTTCAGTTGCCATCTAAAAACTATGTATTCATAACTTACTTTCTTAAAATGTTTTCAATAAAATGACCTGTTTGTATCTAATATGCAAGCTCTCATGCAAAAGGTAGTCGATATCAGCATACCAGAACACATGCATATCTAGTTACATCCATCACCCATATAATATGACATCATGGAAGCAGCATGTAGAATGGCGTTACAAAAGTTCAAATCAACTTGGGAAAGAAGCTCATAAGTAACCAGAAAGTAAATCGAGCAATCATGCATTAGGCTATCAAATTGAACCTGGTGGTCAGTAGAAATCAAGACTAAAAATCTGAAATTTATCCAAAAAAATACCTGCATGAAGCTCATAAATGTCTCCCTTCGCATTCTAAACTTGTGTGCAAGGGAATCATCCAATTGCTCATTTATGTTTGCAAGAAACAATGTTATGATCTTTGGTAACAGTGAATGAGATCTGTTGAATTATTCTCCTTAGGTGGTGATGACCTGTACTGAGAGAAGAACAAAAACTCCAAAATCATGTTATAGCAAGCAACCACACAGGTTACATTTGGTCAAAGCATAGGGAAAGGAAAAGGTGACATAAAAATCAAAAGGCAATCGTAACAAGCTTCCAGAAAAGCAGTTGAAAATTCAAGAAAGAACATGCTTTGGAAATAACATGCTAATATCAAATGACCGGAAATATACAATGCAAAGAATAACCCAACTGATCATCTCGTGATATCACCAATTGATTCTCCCATTTTAGTTCATTAAAATGGTAAGGATGGTACCAAGCTCACATTGTAGAAGCCCAGGCTAAACTTGCAAATTGAGCGATCATCTTTCAGAAGATCATGTGGGTTTCCTTGTTCAATCCGCTCAGGTATGCAATAGGCTACCAACAAAAATTGAACTTATGTGAGAATATTAGGAACCATTCACATACCTAAGCGGATTTGCAGACTAGGTCGCTAGTATTTGCGATCGGCTCAAATAAATTAAAGAAAGCACGGATGAAATCGAAGAAACATGCTTGGATTTGAGATCTGCACGAAGAAATCGAATAAAACTTAGAAGAATTTGAAGAAACTTGCTATGATTTGAGATCAGCTCAAAGAAAACTCAGAAGAACCTGCAGGGATTTGCAGTTTAGGTCGCTCGGATTTAAGATTGGCTCGATGAAGTCGAAGAAAACTGGGAAGCAATTGAAGAATCTTGAAGGCGATCGCTTGAAAAAATCGACGAAATCGTGTGAAGCAATCAAAGAAGCTGAAGGCCATCGCCCGAAGAAACCGACGAAATCGATGAGTAAATATTTGCCTCGGGGATGTGGAATATGGAGAATTTGTCTACCGGTTTGAAACCAATAGAAATTATATAATTTCTAGCAGTGATAGAACAAGATTATTTACGGTTGTAAACCGCTGCAACAAAAAGCGTGAATGGTATTCGGCAACATGAGATATTTTGTAGCGGTTCGTAACTGCGATAAACGAAAATTGATTTCCCGCCCTCCCCGCGTGTTGATCTCGATGGTGCTTTTGTTATTATTTTTAACATTGCTGCGGTTTTGAACCGCTACAAAATATTTCTAAGTCACATGAGGGTCGAAACCGATACCAATATAGAGATTTATGGCGGGTTTCTTAACCGCCACAAATAAAACCACCATAAATTGTCATGTCTTTTGTAGTGCGTCAATATACTTCGCTTCGTCGGGAGGAAAGAAAGTTGTTGTGACTGGATGCTGCTGCATATCATGATTCCTCCTCTGATTTTCTACCGCAGCTGACAGAAGGGATATGATGATCGAGGCGTTCAGAGATTCTGTCAAACTCTGTACCAAACAACTGACGTGGTATGAGTGTTCCCAGATATCGCCCGAAACGGCACACAACATCCTTGTGTGGAGTAGAAAACCTGTAAGAAAAGGAGAGAGGGATAACTGCACGGATAGAGAGCACGTCAATAGCACGGGTTGTATGAATGGGGAGGTGAGGAGTAGTGACGGCAGTATGGCGACACAGTCTACCAATACTATACAACTAGTATATACAATATGTCCAAGTAAAATTAAAAAGTGTAGAATGCTAAAATTATCGCGAGGTAAGGATGTGAACTAGACTCAAGGGTTCACTGGGCCCTCAAATAAACAAGCACGTTGCCTCCCCAGCAACGGTGCCATAAAGATTGACGTCCCCTAGATTTGAGCAAACAAGTGCAATAGGATTGGGGATACCAGATATAAATATTTATACCGTAAGCGCACTGTGTTGTAGTGTGACTTGGGGGTCGAACACAGGGAGGCGTGTGTTGTGCTTGTGTCAAAGAGGAACCGGTTCACCCAATGGGTGAGCTAGCCCAAACGATCGATGGTTGTCACAGAATATAGATACGAAAGACAAACGATATAAAAGGAAACCTATGACTTTGGTTTCTACCCTATCATATGTTCTCACTAGTACGACCGACGGATAAGAATACGATAGGATTTAGGGTTTAGTGGTGAGACGTTGCCTCTAAGAGTGATACCTAGCATCCCATGGGCCCGATATTCCGGTCGTTGCCCAGGATGATACGCTAGGACTACCCAGGTTCGGTCGGTGGGCATTCCCATGTCCATTAATACCGACCGACTTCGGGGGCACTAAGCTCACAACGATTACTCCCAACATCTCATCCTGACTTCTCACGCGTTAGGATTCAATGTCTACGCTAAGGGCGTGAGTTGTGGCTAGGGAGTCAACTGCAAAGTTATTCCCCCTTGGCCCGATGGTCAGAGTCGGTCTTTCTACCGCCAATGACAATGAAACACCCCGCGTAACCATCTAAATTCCTAATCCCTATCGAAATCCTATTCCTATGGTCGCTCTAGGGAGAACCCACGAAGGGGTTTCCACCGAAATTACAGATTTGGGAACTACTCACAATTCATAGCTAAAATGCAATCTAAACAAAATTGAACAGTGGCAATCATGATCATGCAATAGAAATCAATTGATAACAATGATATTAAGGCAATATTAAAGTTTGAAGTCAATCAGAACACTTATAAAACAGAAGAAAATTCCAGTCGTCGCAATACCAAAAAGATAGAAAAAATAACAAGATTCATTTTTAGAAAACCTAGGTCAGCTATTTATAGAAATCGATGTCACTCGATCGGTTAAAGCATCAACCGATCGGGTGAGCTGCTTGACGATTTGCTATCGGGCTTCAGAACTTCAACCGGTCGCAGTCCCCGAGCGGGTGGTGCCGTCGGTTCACCAATTGAGGAATTGCGGCTACAGATGAACCGATCGAGTGATACGTCACCCAATCGGTTGGAAATCAGCTCAAAAGAACAGAGAACTCTGGTGGGTTCACACGATCGACGAACCGGTCGGTTGGGCTCTCCGGGTCATCGTTTGGAAAATTCAGCTACAGATGAACCGATTGGGTGAGATGTCACCCGATCGGTTGGAATTCAGCTTCAAATGGAAGATAGCTCTGTCGATCTCACCCGATCACTGAACCAATCAGGTGAGCTTCTCTTCACTTCAACCTCCGTCCGGGTCGGATACGCGTGCATCAACCGATCGGGTGGCTGGTCCACCCGATCGGTTGAGGGATGAGATATAGCAATCTTCATCATTTGACCCTCTGGACCGCGCGTGACTCCTCCCGTTGCTCTAGGGACTCATGATATCTTCTTTATATGTCCCCAACGTTGGCAATCTCCTTCATTTACACAAAAACACAAAGAAGTGAAAGAAAACTAAAAATCACAAGAAAATGGGTACGGGACGACGAAAAACAACGGAAAATCTCAAAGAAGACGTGCGTGAATATATAAAATATAAACTCACGTTAGCTACACAAGACCCGTGTGCTTGCAGACATTAATTAAAGCACACAGCAAGCTTTTGACTCCGTTACCAGGGAGGCATACGAATTGACTTTGTATTGGTGATGTGTTTAGTAGACAGTGTTTCCTTTCTTTTCTCATATTTTAATTTTTGGATACTAACCGTACTACTGACGTTTGGCTTAGTTCTTGTCTCTCTTATGCGCAGGCGAAGTCTCAGCTCTGATCACCTAGTACCTCTTGACCCTGAGATAGGAGATACGTTAAGAAGGTTGAACAGAGAGCGGCATAGCAGAGCACTACAAGATAGAATGGCTAATGAACCAGAGCCTCCAAAGTCCCTCATGGAATTTGCCATGCCTTCAAGTAACACAATCTCCGTCATCAGGCTCCCCTAGTAATGGCGACGTACTTTGGGCTTAAGCTGGGTTTGATTCAGTTAATTCAGCAGGAGAATTTTAGCGGCCATCACACTGAGAGCCTGAATGAGCACTTGACCAATTTCCTGGAGAAGTGCGACACTATAAAGCTAAACAACATCTCAAAGGATGCTATCAGGCTAAGGCTATTCTTGTTCTCACTGAGGGACAAGGAAAAAGAGTGGTTGAAGAGCAACGATGCATACACGTTTACTACATGTGATTCGTTGGCAAGGGCCTTTCTGAACAAATTCTTCCCACTTGGCAAAACGGTGAAGCTTCGAAATGAAATTACATCATTTGGGTAATACAATGGAGAGAGCTTGTATGAAGCATGGGAGCATTATAAGGAGCTCCAAAGAAAATGCCCACACCACGGGATACCGGAGTGGTTGCTAATCCAGACCTTTTACAAAGGGCTCAAGCACCAGACAAAGATTTACATGGATGTAGTAGCAGGAGGTGCTATTATAACTAAGACCCCAGAAGCAGCTAATGCATTGTTGGAAGAAATGGATTCTAACCATTATCATTAGGGGAACGAGAGTGAATCCGCCAAGAAGGGCGGCAAGCTGGATGTGGATGCAATAACACTCTTTGAGAGTAAATTTGACAGTTTAGCGTAGCAAATTTCTCAAATTAGATCTGAAGCTAAGGGATCATCTTCCTCCAACATTGTGGTAGCTAACTATGAAATGTGTGGGATTTAAGGACACCAAGCTCTAGAATGATGTCGGTGGAGCAAGCTAATGCTCTATATAACCAAAGCCATAGGGGAACCCATACTCGCAGACTTTCAACCAAGGGTGGCAGAACCACACGAACTTTTCATATCGAGGTGGGAATTTTCAAGCCCGGACCCCTCAGCTGATCGGGTTTCAGCAGCAAAGTCTCGTCTAGAGACCACCATAGAGAATTGCATGGCCCAGTAAGCCCAAAGGAATGACAACTTTCAGAACACTATTATGCAAAATAACTCAAGGATGGACACACTCACCGCCTCCAATAAGATGTTGGAGACGCAAGTAGACCCTTTAGCACAACAAGTGGGTGCCATGGCGAGTAACCAAGGAACGCTTCCCGCACAACCCGAACAGAATCCAAGAACAATGAATGCTGTGATGCTTAAAAGCGGGAGGAAGTTAGCGGGACCATCTGTCAACATGGGTCCCTAAGGAGAACGTCACACCCCAGAGAAGAATGTCACTCCTGAAGAAACCAATGATAGGGCAGAAGCTGCAGAGCCAACCTATATTTACGTGTCGTCGGTGTTGTTCTCGTCAAGGCTTGCTAAAGCCAAGTTAGAGGAGAAGTGCAGAAAATTTTTCGAGGCATTGAAGCAACTCGGCTTGAACATTCTATTCCTGGACGCTTTGACGGGGATCCCTTCTTTTGGCCAGTTTCTCAACGACCTACTAAAGAAATGAAGGCATCTACGTTAGCCCGCTCAGAGGAGTGCAGCGCAATCCTACAGAACAAGTTGCCAATGAAGCTAAAAGACTTATGGATTTTTTTTGTCCATTGCTTAATTAATGACATCCCCATTCGTCGTGCTTTATGTGAGTTAGGATCTAGCGTTAGTCTAATGCCTCTATCTATTTGTAGGAGATTGGAAATGGGGGAGCCTGAACCAACAATGATCACACTTCAGCTGGCCGAGATCAATCAAATACCCCGTTGGCACATTGCACGATGTCCCAGTCAAAGTGGAGGAAATCACGATACAGTGTGACTTTGTCGTTCTCGACATGAATGAAGACTCCAGAATGCCAATCATATTGGAAAGACCATTTTTTGCAACTGCGGGTACGATGATTGACGTCAAGAACGGTAAATTATATTTTAGCGTCGGAGACCAAAACCTGTCTATGAATTTAGAGAGAGCTTGAAGACACCCTTGCTCAAGGAGTGCCTCAGCATTGATACATGTGGAACCCCCTGGAGGAGCTTAAAGAAAAATCCGCAAAGGGAGAACCTTCTAGCCTTAGCCCGTTAATCCCCACAACTTATGATTTTTGCCTAGCTTTTCGTTTTCTAACCCTTTTTCATGTATGTGGGGTGTCTTCAAGGCAAGAAAAGGGAAGCGCACAAGCATCGCAACCAAATCTGCTGTAAGGAAGAAGTTGAGGACGAAGAACGTCACTGATGGAACCAAGAAGGAGAGGTCACAACAAGATTGCACCACCCATACTAAGAATGCCCTGAAGAAGGTTAATGAAGCTTATGTTCTGCTATTTCGATGGTCGGAACGTATTAAAGGGGTGCTCAACAAGCCTACCACGCCCAACACCTAGACTCTGCGGAGCATCAAGTTAAAGACTTTAAACAAAGCGCTTAGTGGGAGGCAACCCACTTTTCTGACCCCTACTTATGCATTTTTGTTTTATTTTAGCTTAAATAAGAGTTATAAAATGATTCCGAGAAGCTTGCGATTAATTATAAGTTCATTTTCTATGCAGGTACTAGACATAGCCGTGTTGGTGTAATGCTTGGCCGTGTCATCCACAAGAAGATGGCCCCAGGAAAAAGCAGAAGCGACACCACCATGCTGCACAGCCCTGTCGACAGAGTAAAAGTTGGACATAGAGCTAAAATTTCGCATGGACCGTCTGCACGACCGTGCGGACCGAAGAGGAAAATTTGGCTAAGTCACACTATAGGTGACACGGCCATGCTGCAGAGCGGCACGGCCGTGCTAGATCCAGGCATAAAGCCTCAGTTCCAGATCAAGTGAAACTGCCGTGTCGCAATCGTGCACGGCCGTGCGCCCCCAGAAATCCCCAATTTAAACACTTGGCTCACCTTCTTCCCCATTTCACGCCTTCCCTCATTCAAACCCTAAAATCCAAATTCTACCCAACCCATCACCCAAAATTTTTCCCCTTCCATTTCCATCCCTCCACAACCCTTCAACCCCCACCAAACCTTCAAATCTCCATCATCTTCCCCCTCTCCACCAAACCCTAACCTGAATCCTATACCCCTCCACCAAAATTCAACCAATTGGGCAAGATCATCACCATAGAGAGGCTTGTGGGATCTTGATCTGCAACAATAAGCCTATTTAAGGAGAAGATCCATCGAGATCCATTGAATTTGGGTAAACTCTTTCCTCTTCTCAATTTTCAAGCTTTGCTCAGGATTTTTGTCTCTTTTTCTTTTGATCATTGCATTTAGTGTGTGTCTTACCTCACTATCATCTTCACACATACACGCACCCTTTGTTTAAGAGGCCCACCTCTAGGGCATCTGCATCCACCACCTCCGCCAGGCAATCCTATGCCCTTAGAGGTGTGGAGCCACCCCCACCTCCTCCCATTATACCACCCATGATAGCTTTACATGAGATCACTCTAGGGGATGAGCCACAGAGGACGACCATTGCTAGGCTTTACCTGTTGGATGCAACGATCTAGGACTTCTTGTTTGATGATACCAAACATGTGTAAACCATTTGATGCGTGTGTTAAGTGTTTGCAGGAGTGACGAAGCTGAAAATACCTCAACGATAACTAAGTCAAAGAGGTGGAGCAATTGCTATCCATAAAGCAATTGGACTTGGCCAAAGAGCTATGCGGTGGAGAAATTTCTATCCACATAGCAATTGGACTTGGCCAAAGAGCTATTCACAAAGCAAGGTGGACTAAGTCAAAAGGAGAAGAGATGAGATCATATCAAATGAGATTGTGTCAAATCTTATTCAAACTTCTAGCCCAATACAAATCTAACTAGAATTGCGATTGTTTCAGAGTGTTTTCTCACTACTAGGCGTTGACCGTGGAGAACCCGGTCAACGTGGTCAAGGGACCCGCTTTGGGTCCCTCGGGGGCTTCGAATCGGTTCAGAAGGGGCGAGGGGAAGCATCGGCCCTGGTTGAGACGCTCGGCCTCAGACAGACGCGCTCGGCCTCGGCTGGGAGGGGGACAAGGGGTAGCCTCAGTCGCCCGAGTAGATGCACGGCCGTCTGGTGGCGAGGGTGAGTCTCAGACCCGATTAGGACGCTCGGCCTCGGTAGGGCGTGCTCGGCCAAGGTAGGCTGAGGGTGAGGGGAAGCCTCACCGTCCGGTTGATCGAGTGGTCGGAGAGGGGCGAGGGGTAGCCTCGGCCCGTTGGTATGTTGTTCACCTGCGTAGACGAGAACGCTCGTCAGGGGGCCGGACCTTGGTTCCGGCCAAATCCCCTCCGATGCCTAAGTCAGATAGAGATCTGAGAAAGGAGGCCCGGCGGAGACGGTCCGACTCGGGAGGAGATCGTGACGGCGTCTCTCGGCGCGAGCGGGGGAGGAAGGAGATGAATTGGGGGAACGAGGTCGTTGATGGAGTACCTTAGGTTTTGTTACCTGAGATGCGGTCCTTTTCTTCGTCGTCCTCCTGACCCTTTTGTAGAGCTCCCAGCGTGATTGTCTCTGGCCCACGTCCCACGCCCGCCATCGATCGTGCCCCATCCGTCCCCCCTCGCCGCCGCCCTCTCCGACATGCCAGCACCTCCCCATTATCGCCATTTAGTGGTCGCGTGTCCGGGGGAGCGGTTTTCGCAGGAGTGGGCAAACGACCAACGGGTTATGGGGGCCGGGTCGGATCGACGTTTCGAGAAGGTCCCTTGTAGGGCCTTTGCCGAATGGGCTTTCAGGATGCAGGTGGGCTCTTGGGCTCGTGCTTTATGGGTCTCGGTCAAATAGGCGTAACAATTGCCCCCATCGGTCAGGTTGATCGGCCTCGGCCGGTTCGGCTCGGCCGATGTGACCTCTGCTGATTTTGACAGGTTCTCCAGTCGATGCCGACTCATTTATTAGTCGTCATCATGAGTTAGCCCGTTCGATGTTTTTAAGGCGCGGGTTCCGAAGCGTCGTCGGCCTTCAGATGTTGCCACGTGTAGCGGCAAGCTTATCCCTGCCGCTCGCGGAGTCGTCTTAAGTGGAGAAGCCGAGGGATTCGTGGGCCGCCATCCCATCATCTTTCTTCTTTGCGCTGATCCCCCTTCTGTCTGAGCTTTCCCCCATGTCGTCTTCCTCTGCTACGGGCTCGGTTCGGTCGGAGCGCGACGCGGCTCCGGGTCTGGCGGGTGGCACTCCTTCGGCGATCAGTCAGCACGGGGATGATCTTTCAGGGGTTCCTTCTGAGGTCATGGCATGGCCTTCGTCGATCTGTGCCACCGCCATCGGGAGCATGCGCTCCTCCTACCTGCTCCCGCCCTACTCGGCTCGTGCCCCTGGGGCTGACGAGCGGATCTGCTCTCCTGGTCCCAATGAGGTCGGAATATATGAAAAGTGCTTCCACTTCGGGCTCCGTTTCCCTCTTCATCCTTTTATCGTTGAGTTCCTTCAGGCCCACAATGTGTGCTTGTGTCAATTCTGTCCCAACGCCGTCGGGATCCTCGTCGGGTTCGTTGTCGTCTGCATGCTGAAGGGTGTGGTGCCCTCTCTCCGCCTCTTTGCCCAGTTCTACCGCCTGAGCCTCCACCAATCGGGGGCGTGGATTTACATCAGCGCCCGCCCGAAGATGTCCCTGGTGCTGGGGTTGCCGAGTTCTCTGAAACGCTGGAAGGGGGAATACGTGTTCGTCACATTCCCCTCGGGCGTACACTTCCCGGCACGGTGGGTGGCGGCCGGTGCCGTTGTTCTCAATATGGGTGAGCCGACGGTCGCTGAGCAGCAGACGGCGAGGGACATGTTGGCGATTCCTCCGAGGGAGCGCTCGATCGACTTCCTCTTTAGTGACTTTAATTTGCGTAAGATGGTGTGGCCCCTAGGTAAGCTGCTCCGTGCGTTCGCCCCTCGAGATCGTCCAGGTTCTGCTCTGTCTCTCATTTATCCTTTGAGTGCAGGTGGGTTCCCTCTCGGTCCTTCTCCCGCCAGCGCTCTCGTGCAGGCTTCAAACCCGGACCCGCGCAGAAGGGACCATGTGTTGGCGGTCCGGAAGAAGCAGCGGGTTGTGACCGTATCCGGAGGCTCGAAGCGAAAGAAGATGTCGTCTCCCTCTCTCCCCTTGCAGGGATCTCCCGAGAGGCTCCGTGGGGGGGTCGAGGGGGCCGACGTTCAGCCGACTGCTGACCGACCTCATCCCGCTCCCGTTGAGGTTGCCTGGCCGTGGGCCGGCCCTTCACCTCTTCCGGACGGCTTTCTCCCTGATGCTTACAGTCGGTATCTGGGGGCGTTCCGCTCCGCTCCTGGCGAGTTCCCTTCGTCAGGGGAGGGTCTTCTTCGTCCACGCTTTCCAGTGGGTGAGAAGGAGTCGGTGTTCTCGAGCCGTGGAGCCGCCGCTCGAGTGGCCGAGAACTGTTGTCTCCCTCCCGACCAGGCGGTGTTGGACGGAGTCAGAGGTGATTGCTTGGCTACCTTCGTGATCCAGGCTGGTCAACAGGTAGTGCGTCTCTGCTTGTCCCCCCGTTCTCCAGCCGCTTTTGCCCTCTCACCTTCGTTGCTCTGGCACAGTTGTCCTCGGTGGGCCTCTCGATGAGGCGCCAATTCGCGGCTCTTCCCAAAGCCAAATCCGTGGCTGGACTAGGCCCTGAGGTCCCTGGCGAGGAGGAGGAGGATGCTGGTCAGTTGGAGGAAGCGCGGGTCCAATCCCTGAACTCCCGCATAACTGAGCTGTCCTCTGCCCTGGAGGCGGCGGATCGCGAGAGAGCCGTGGCTCTGGCCGCGAAGTCCGAGGCCGAGACGCGGCTCGCCTCTCTTTTAAAAGACGTTGACGCGTCTGGAGGAGTCAAGCAGATCCCCGGCCCGGCTGCTGCCCCCGATGCCTCGGAGCTGTCCGATCGTCTGGATGCGGCGGAGGAGCAGGCGAGGGCCCTTGCTGCCCAACTAGGAGAGAAATCCCGGGAGATCGAGAAGGAGAAGGCGGAGCACCAACGCCAGGTAGAGACCTTAGAGGCCCAGCTGCGTGGGCTCGAGGAGGTGGATCCGGCCCGGATCGCTCAGGATGCCGTGGCGGAGTATGCCACCTCCTTTGTGGAGACCGCCTTGGCGACGTCGTACGAGAAGGGCTTCGCCCGGTGCCAGTCCGAGATCCAAAAGAAGTTCCCGCTCTCGGGGATTGACTTCGAGAAACTTCGGATGTACCCTGACGCCGAACAGAGCAAGGGGGGAGGCCCTAGTGAGCTGCCAGCTTGTGGCTCCACCGGTGCCCCCGGGGAAAAATGAGGGAGGGGAATGCCCCTCGACCTCTTCGCGTATCCCTCTGTATGCCTTTTCGCTTTATCTGGAAAGGAGTGAAATTAAAACAAATTTATTTCATAGGAAGTGATACATCTATTGAAAGTATTTGCGTAAATATTCCGCATTCCAAGTGTGAGTGAGAACTCTCCCTTCCATGTCGGCTAGTCGGTAGGCTGCGGGTCCGAGGACCTCGACGACTTTGTAGGGTCCCTCCCATCTAGCCGCGAGCTTCCCTTTGCGAGCGGTATCGGTGGTGAAGCCCGCTTTCCGGAGGACCAGGTCCCCGAGGTGGAAGCTTCTCCCTCGCACCCGAGCGTTGTAGTATCGGGCCACCTTCTGCTTTTGGCGGACGATGGTGGCCAGTGACTGCTCCCGTCGCTCGTCGAGGAGCTCCAGGCTGAGCCCTAGGCCCTGCGAGTTCCGGTCTTCGTCAAAGTATTTGAGGCGGAGAGATTCTTCCCCCAATTCGACTGGTACCACCGCCTCGGCCCCGTAGGTGAGCATGAAGGGGGTCTCGCCCGTAGCCTCCTTGTGGGTCGTCCGGTATGACCAGAGTATCCCGGGGAGCTCTTCCGGCCAGTTCCCTTCGGCGTCCTTTACTTTCTTTCGGAGGGGCTCTATGATACACTTGTTGGCCGCCTCTGCCATCCCGTTGGTTTGGGGGTGTGCCACCGAGGCAAAGAGGAGCTTGATTCCCCATTCCTCGCAAAAAATCTTTAAACCCTGCTGAATCAAACTGCTTCCCGTTGTCTGTGACGATGGCCCGTGGTACTCCGAATCGAGAGATGATGGAATTCCACACGAAGCTTTTCGCTTTCTTCCACGTGATGGTCGCCAACGACTCAGCCTCGATCCACTTGGTGAAGTAGTCCACTGCCACGATCAGGTGCTTTCGCTGCCCTCGTCCTGGCTTGAACGGTCTGAGGATGTCGAGCCCCCATTTCGCAAAGGGGAGGGGGCTCACGATGGGGATGAGCTCTGACGGAGGAGTCGAGATGTGGTGGGCATACCTCTGGCATTCTTGGCATTTCTGCACGTAGCTTGTAGCATCTTTGGCCAAGGTCGGCCAGTAGTACCCCTGCCTTAAGATCTTCTGCGCGACTATCTTGCACCCGTGGTGATTCCCGCAGATCCCGTCGTGAACCTCCTGTAGGACGTAGTCAGCTTCTTGCGGTCCGTTGCACTTCAGGTACGGGAGGACGTCCGTCTTGGTCCAGCGTCTCCAGTAGAGTGTCCCCTCATGGATCACGTATCGGAGTGCTTTTCTCTCCAGGGTTCGGCGCTCATCCCCATCGGCCGGCACCTCTCCGTGGGTGAGGTATCGGATGATCGGGTCCATCCAGGTGGGCTCTTGGTCGATCGCCATCACCTTGTGCTCCATCGTGCTGGGGGACGGCAGGTTCTCTACGTAGATGGTGCGGCCCAGCTCCTTTGGCGAGGACGAGGCCAGTTTTGACAACGCATCGGCCCGCGCATTCTCTGATCGTGGGAGGTGTAAGACCTCCACGTCCTTGAATTTGGACATCGCCGCTCTGGCGACTGGGAGATATCTCTGCATCGCCTCCTCCCGTGCCTCGTAACTCCCTAAGAGTTGGTTGACAATGAGCTTCGAGTCGCTGAGGAGGCGGACGGACTCGGCCCCGAGCTCCAGGGCCAGCCTCAGGCCGTTGATCACAGCTTCGTATTCCGCCACGTTGTTCGTGGCCGGGAACTCGAACCGCAACGCGTATTCTGCGATGTTCCCCTCCGGAGATCGGATCGCAATCCCGGCTCCTCCTCCTGACTGCGTGGCCGACCCGTCCACATGAACTATCCACGCTCCTGGATCCTCTGGTTTAAAGTGTTCAGCCGAAAGAAAGGACAAGGGTTGAGCAGTTACCGTCCCAGGGCCTTCTCCCTCTGGGGGGCCATTTCCTTCCGTCGTGCATTCGGCGATGAAGTCGGCTAGGGCTTGTCCCTTGATGGCCGTGCGCGGTTTGAATCGGAGGTCGAACTCGCTCAGCTCCACTCCCCAGTTTAGCATCCTTCC